>JANRMT010062853.1:2086243-2115579 GCA_026402145.1 Polypterus bichir lapradei | reverse complement strand
AGATAGATAGATAGATAGATAGATAGATAGATAGATAGATAGATAGATAGATAGATAGATAGTGTGGTATAGTGATTAAGACTTTGGACTTCGAACTCTGATTTTTTTGGGTACCTACTACTGTTAGTGTGTGACACCTTGTCACTTTAACAGCTTAAGCTCCAATTGGATAAACAAAAGAAATATAACCAATTGTATCTCAAATGTTGTATTTTTTTTTATGTTTCAAATGTTGCTTTTTATACAGATGTCAGACAAACAATAACACTGAAACAGAAAATGCTAAGTACTTAAATCACAATTGGACATGCTGTGTGGTGTTCCTGAGATTGCTAAATATTGTTCAGTATTTATATATCTGAGTACTATGAAAATGAAAAGCAAGTAGAAGATTGTAACAGATTTGCATTGGAAAATAACACAAAGAAACAAAGACATTCTGCTTCTAATATGAACAAAACACACTATATAGGCTGGAAAACAACATCTGAAGCACAAATACTAGAATGACTGCAAACACCAAGGTTAACACAGTATGTTTTATTGGCCGTCATTTCCATCCTGCCTGTTCGGCAACAAGATTTTGTCAACATTACATCAAATGTTTTGCCTTCCAAGGCACTGAGAGAAAAACCTTCTGGCATGTCTCAAGCACCTTTGGAAGTTCTTAACTACAGCATCATAACAAGCAGCATGAATTGCCTCCAGTGTGGACGTTCGGGCTAACTTGGCTACATGCCTTATACTTTACACCTCCACGCTAAAACAAATCCCTCAGTAGGTTTGAGCAAAGGTGAACAGTCTGGCATGATGTCCATAACCATTTGCTTACTCACTACACTGGATTGCTGAAACCTAACACTGTCCCAGGTTACCACATAATTTGTTAAGTCAAACCTCACCACTACCCTGCCATTCTCAGGATAGACAGCACCGTATAGGCCATTCAAGAAGTCAATAAGGTGCTCTGTTATTGCTGCACAGATGGTTATATTACCCCCCATACACACACCGCCCTGGCACATCCGATTTGTCTGCCCTATGATGTTCCTGCCACATCAGCTTCAGGGTGAATCCAGGCCTAATCCATATACACAAACATATCTGTGGTGTTACTTAGCCACATCTCTTCTTGTACCTACTATAAAAGAGACAAAGAATTTTAACTGCTGTAAAATCCAAACAGTGTGGAATACCATTCCATACAACAAAGCAGGAACAGCACACCTGCTACATTCTACTTTTCTGATACATTTTCTGAAATACACATTCATGTAGACACACTGAAAGGAGAACCATTACTTTCTGACCTTACCTTTATATGAAGGCGTCTTAGCTCCTTCACACTCTCACTGCTCCTTTCAATTGCAGTCTTGTATGGATGTTTCATTGATGCTGAATGTTTCTTCAGAGCCCTGCTCATTGAACATTCTATTTTACATGCGTTGATATATGCAATGAACAACCATGTCAATGTGAGTGTTAAATATATATAACCAAGTGACAAGAGATCAACCAGTTTTGACCATCATGTATTGCCCAAATAAAGCTTACACCTATGCAATGACAATTGGGCTTTGTGTTTTACGAAATGTGCTTTAGATATTAGATTAGATAAACTTTAATTGCAAGGGGAAAAATTCACATGCATGCAGCAGCAGAAACATAAATAACAAGGACACAGACTTACAGGACAAATAAAACAGCCAATCAATCAATACAAATAAATAAATACATGTATATTGTGCTGAAATTTCAAAATTAACTTAAAACAGTAAGTCAGGAGGTTGCATTGAATCAGGTTGTGGGCAAGAAAAGACCCCCAGAAGCAATCCTTAATACTCCATGGTGGAATGAACCTGTGGATAAAACTGCTCCTAGAGATCGTCTTGTTGAGGAAATAGAGGCGATTTTTCATGATGGCATCCAATTTTGACTCTTTTCTGCAACAGCTTTCTGTGTGTTCATTCTTCGCTCTGTAATGGAGAAGCCTTTCCTGACAAGTTTCTTCAGACATTGTGCATCTTTTGAGCTCAAGTTAATTCTCTAGGAGATTGCTGCATGAAACAATGCACTGCCTAGTATGGACGGGTAGAATATTTCCAGTTGCTTGCTGCATACATCAAAAGACCTGAGTCTCCTTAGGAAGTACAGTCTGCTCTGGCCCTCCTTGTACGGTGCCACTGTGTTGTCAGACCAGTCCAGTCTGCTGTTTATACAAAACTTCAGGTGTTTGTAGTTCTGCACCACTTCCATGTCTTCACCCTGAATGTCACCATGACATGCCGGAAGTCCAGCTCTTTGGTCTTGCTGATGTTGAGTCGCAGGTTGTCGTCCCTGCTCCACAAGATCAAGACATCCACAACTTTAATGAACTCTGACTCTTCTCCATTATTAACTCAATCTACGATGGACAAGCCATCTGAAAACCTCTGTAAATGGCAAGCACTGGTATTGTGCTGAAAGATTGTTGTGTAGAGAGTAAACAGGAAAGAAGATAGGACAGGTCCCTGAGGTGCTCTAGTATTACACACCACCATTTCTGACACAAAGCCTCACACAAACTGCTGTCTGTTGGTCAGGAAATCCATGATCCAGGAGACTGTGAAGGATTCCCAATTGATAAGGCAGAATGGTGTTAAAAATACTGGAAAAATCAATCATTTGCATTTTGTGTAGCTGCCATGAGAACTGAACTATTGCTGTGTAGTTCTGAGGCACTGTGTTGAGGGTACGGTCAGATGTTTGAGAAATACATCAAAGTTATTGAGAAAAACTAACAATAGAGCTAAAATGGGTTAGGGGTACAGCTATTGAAATGATTATAGTTTAAATTTTATATTACAAACTGTATGAACACTTTCTATTAATAGATAGATAGATAGATAGATGTATGTTCAGGGCACTACATACCATATATAGATAGACTATATTACACCTTAAATAAGACTAGAGGATCATTATCTATCTGATCTGAAATGTGGACTCCAAGACTTTCTGTTACCCAGTGGTCATGCAGCTGGAAAGCCATTGTTTCACTTTATTTTTAAACATATATGTTTCAACCTCTGTTACCTCCAAGTGTAGATAAAAAAATAATTTCCTGTGGAATGAGAAAATGCGAATTATTGTTTCTTTTAATGTAATTAATGTTTCCTTTAATCATTTTATAGTTAGATATTGTTCTCCTCCAAAGACTTTTATTCAAAAAAATACTGAATTCTTGATGTGCTTTTTTTCTCCATATTTCCAATAATTGTGTGATTTCTCCTTGTTTATGGACTATTGTAAACAATGTTTTGAAGATCTCCTGGTGCTCATAGTTGGAATATACTTTATCCTTTTATATAAAGTGAAGGTCCAGGACTGATTGGAATACAAAACCATATATGGTTGCATACAAAACCATAATACCCAGTTTAAGGTGGGAATACTGGGACCTACCAGTGCAGGCAGACCGGGGGGGGGGGGCGCCCCCGGAGGGTTATTGGATTTTGCTAGCAAATGCCCTGTGGCCACACCATGCTCACCCCAAAGAAGTGGCGAGGAGCTATTATAGAGGTTTACCACATGTAGTATGCAGGATGTGAGTCGGGTGTTATGCCTGTTGGCAGATGGTGCAGGCCTTGGCAGTGTGAATTTACTGTAGGAATATGAAATATTATTTGAGCACAGAGAAGAGTGATTCTGCAGAAAGTGAAAGAGTTTCATATTGATGTAAAGGGACTCAACTCTGAACACAGTATTGATTCTGTCTCCACAATTTTTGATCTTTAGCCCAGATGGTAGCATTGAGAAAGCTGTAGGATGTTGCCAAGTCCCTAGCTGTATCCATGAGGTTGTAGTTTGTATCACTGAGTGAGATATTCATTTCAGAATTCAGACTGAAAAGTCAAAAACTTTGTCTGTTGCTTCCATGTTTACCTTATTATTAGTCAAAGGACTCAGTCTCTTTAGATGAGGAGTATCATCTCCTTTAATGCAGTGTTTAAAAGCAGGTGACTGTGGTGGTACACTAGGACATCTTGTGAATGTGAAATGCACTACATTCAAAGGGTATTGTTGAAGACTACCTTGTCCAAGTCCTTGCAGAATCTAATTTGTTCCTGCTTTCTTAAAGTCATATCAGAATCATTTGGTGGTAAAGATGTTTGCTGCAGTGTTTCTTGTCTTTTGTTCTACACTGGATTTTGACTTTTTAGGGATAAACGTGCTGTGCTAGGGCTTGGAAAATATCCATCTTGGAGACAAAAAGGTTAAATCCTAATTGCTTGTGAGTGTTTTCTTTGTATTATATTATCTTACTTGATGATGTCTTCTGGAAGTACTACAGTGGTTCAAAGTCAAGTGTGAACCTGTACAGGGAGAAACCACACCTCCATGTCTACAGTCATGTTTTTTCTTCTTAGAAAAAAAAGATGGTTACTCTCATGGTTGTTTATGAGTCACAGTAGAGGTAGTTATGATATTGAAGACTGAAGTGGCAGGGAAGTGGGAGTTAAGTCCTTAGGTAACTGGTCCCAGTATCTATAAGAAGTAAAGAAATTGGACATTCAATAACCTTATTTGAGCTTCCTCTTCAAGGTTTCATAGCTTGGCACCCCAGGAGAACTTCAGAATAGAACTATTCGTGGTCTATATTGTGAGAAGCCAGGTAGTGAGCATCTAATGAGAGTACTTCATGGATGTCTACCATGAGAGATATACCAGACATTGCTCAGGGACACGAGGCCCAAGACATACTAGTATGGCTGACCTTTCAAATATGCTTGAAATTCCTTGGAATTTCACAGTTTGAGCTGGAGACTGTTGTTTGAGATAATGAAGCGTAGTTTTACCTAATTTCCCAGTTACAACCCCATCACTCAACCTACCTTATGGACAGTCCGTGTTCTCTCTGCTACATTTTTGGAACCAGAAGTCCCACAGTAAAGTTTTCACTTTTGCTGTCCAATAATGATGATCTATTGTTAAACACAAACATTAGTAAAGTAATCTTGTGAAATATTTTGTTTTTTAGCCAATGGTGGCAGATCCAAGAGTGGCCTGAATGCCAATGTAAATGTGTTTTCTGTCAACATGGGGAAGCTTGCTGATCTCAAGAAAAGTAAGTAATAAGTGAGTAATTTGGCTGGCTTATAAATGAATTCTGAAGCCATGAAAAACTGTATAAATATAAAAGACACTGTGATGACCATAACAAAGATCTTTACTTTAAGAAGGCATCAGAAAATGGGTATTAAAATAATTATTACAAGCAAAATGTAATTTATGAAATCAGTACTAATTTGAAAAGTAAAAAGGTTATAAAGGTTAAAGTAGCCTGTGTAAGAGTCACTTTGTGCAATTACAAGCTAAAGCTTATGGGTTCTGAGTCCATACCCGAGGCTCTAAAACATAATTATTGAGTTAAAATTCTGGGAAAGATCACAGGTGTCAAATCATTTGAGAAATCAGTGCTAAAAGCTAGTGCCTAATGTACATGTGGACTTTGATAAATGCGTAGCAAAGATCAAATCACAGAGGAATGATAAGATCTGTAAAAGGAGACCATACTGGTGTTGGTGTCTTAAATGTCGGAACTCTGATACTTTAATAATAATAATAATAATAATAGCATTGAATACAGGTCAAAATGCTTTACACAAAAATTACTCAAGTATCCAAAGTGATTTGCCTAGACCACAACATAGACTAGGACCACCTGCTTTATAGTTTCAGCAGACCCTTGTTTATTATTTGCTGGCATTGCAGATTATGAACAACGGCAAAAAATGGATTTGGAGACGCATGTTTTTGTGATAAACTTCTGTAAGTATCAATATGTAAACGTTCAAAGACAACATTATCAGAAAACCAAAGGTAAATCATCAAAGAAGTCTAAATAAGAATTACGAGGGGTCATTAACAAAACAACAACATTATCGCCCGAGAATCAAGACGCCAATTAAATCAGGAAGTGGAATGCTCTGAATCATTAACCAGAAAACCAGACACCAAGGCTACATCCACATTAATACATCCATCCATCCATCCATTATCCAACCCGCTATATCCTGCATTAATACATTGTTATTTAAAGTGTTTTTAAATAATGTGACTAGCATTATAACATCATTTATGAAAGTATCTCATCCACAATAAAATGACCAAAAATGCAAATGATGGAGCTGTTTACCTACACTGTGCACTCAACAGAAAGAGGAAGGGTCATGCTAGACATTCATTTGCAGCTTGTGTTCACATATGGAAAACAGCAACTAAACTAAACTAAAATTTAGATGCACACAGCAACACAATAAGTACCATGGAAAGCAACTCCTCTAGGACCACTGTATTAGAATATGGTTTTTCTTCCGTGAAGGGTGACTAATTTGGGAATGAGACATTGTAGTGAGCAGGATCCAATCAGGCCAGGCCATGTTATAAGCATGATCCAATCAGAATGGTATTAGAGTCTGCCTTTTCAAAATTTTGCATTTTCACGCATCCACACTGCAATGCTGAGGCGATGTTTTCAGACATGTACGGCTCTGGAGAGAATTTCTCAATAGTCTCCATTTTCAAGGCTTATAAACGACTAACGTCTACATTTTTAAATGAAAATGTAGAAGTGTGGGCGCAGTTTAAGAGCACAAGACTAAAGTGTTCAAGGTTTCAATCCATAATCTAAGACAAAGAGTGCAGTGCTGTGTTTTTTGTGAAGTGACACATACTGCCTATTTTCAAAACAGAGCAGCAGGTCTTAGCAACCTACAAACAAAATGTTGAAGCTACTAAATGGTGGCATAACTTCATTCTTAGCAATGCTGTTTTTGGTTTTGACTTCTGCTCTGTTACCAGGCTTCGATTTCACCATGCAATCTAGTGCTGTTTACCTCATTAGTTTGTCCCTCTGGTCTTGACTCCTGCTCATTTCTGTATATGTCTTTCGGTTTCTGAACTAGCATCTGTTTTTTTACTTTACCTCACAATAAGCCTTGGGCACACTGTTTAAATGTGTCATGAAATGGGCAAATAACAATGGAAGAGATCAAAACAAAACTCCACAAAGGCAAATGATGACAAAAGAACTCTGTGGGATCATTGTTGTCAGCAGTTCAAGGATGCAGAACTTTGTCAGTCTTGGCCAAGTGACTGCCCAGCCCTTTCTGAGCATTCTACATGTAATTTTATTCAAGTACATTTATTAATTCAATTAAAGTACAAAAAATTGCTTAAATTTCAATTGAAAATTCCAAGAATAAAAATAAAGGAAAAGTTGTTACAAATAAGAAAGGCAAAAATAAAATATACTAAAAATACTAAATTTAATATTCAAATTCCTAAATGAAAGCAAAACACTGTCATGTTTCAGCAAGCATGTCTCCCCGGCAGGTGTTTAAAGTGTCATTTCTTGATTTTTTTTGTTATTTTATGCAATTTATTTGTATTAATGATTACTTCATTTATTATGCACATCTTTCTAAGTGTATGTTGAAATAAGGGAAGGGCTTTAGTTATATCCCTTGTGCTTTGTGGGCGGTCACACAAGGGGCGTGGCCATCTGTCCATCATGGCCCTCCACCCTATTTAAGGGAGGGCCTCCCCATAATTCCTGGTGGTTCATTGAATGCGCTGGAGTGGACATTGTTTTTGTGAGTTACTGTACTATTGCTTTGCTTTGTGTTTCCTGGATTTTCAACCCTGTGCTTTATTTTTAATTTCGCCTCTTGAACTCGGTTTTGGAACCGTGCTTTCTGATTTTTTGAGCCTCTGCTCCATCTTGACTTTGATTTCTGGATTTCATATTGGGACTCTGTTATTTAATATTTTTGAGCCTCTGCTCTGTTTCAACCACTGCCTTTGGATTCTGTGTTGGGATTTTGTTTGCTGTGTCTGCCGTGGCTCTTCAGTCATCTCCTTGTGCTCTTCTAAGCTTTTTGCTTGCACAGCCATTTTGTGAAAATAAACCTTTCATTTTTTTCAAGCTTTGTCTTGGCCCTTTGGATTTCTAGGTGGGGTGTTTTGACAGAATTTTGTAAATGAGCTTTTGAACCCAAGTAACTTCATGACAAACACTAAATATGAAATTCAAAATAAAAAAAAAAAAAACTAGACAAGGATTCTTGAACAATAATTAAACAAAACATCCATAATCCAGGTAATAAAATCCTAACTAACAAAGCCAACATTTTAAAAACCTACACACTTCAACAAAATAATTAGAGATGGGAAGAATACTTTTCTGATCTCCAACTTTTATATTTGTTTTGTGTTAATTCCTGTGCAGTTCCTATCAAGGTATATGGATTATACGTTTTTAAGACTCAGTGAATTCAAAATCGGGTTTTATCTGGCCTAGAACCTGTCTTGAGAAAGTTCATTGTCTAATCTCCTTTTGTCATGATGCCACTATGTTAGGTTTCTGTCTCTGCTGACTCTTTTGAGAACTTTTTCAGAATTCCCCACGGTGTACTCATGTTGTAACGTCAACTTTGTGACATTAAAAGGTCAGCCAAAACTTTTTTAGGGTATTTGAGCTGAAATGAAAAACATTATTTAGTCCTTTAGGTTTTTTGAAAATTCTGCAGTTGTTTTGTGCTGTGATTTTCCAATTATGTTTTGGCTTTGACGAAAGATCTCCTTAACTCCTGGCTTTGAGCTTTATTTCATTCTTTGACTTTTGATTCTCCGGTTCATTTTCATTTTCTTTTTACTGTTTCTTGTATGCCAATACTATAAAGAGCATAATGAGCATAATGGAGGCAGAAGAACAGAGTTATCAGCTAATGCTTATGTTACCTTGTGGTCCTGTCTACTGTAGCATGTCCATATTGCAGCACTAGAGGGGTGTCACCCTGAACTTATTAATGTAATTACAGTAATCCCTCGCTATATCGCGCTTCGACTTTCTCGGCTTCACTCCATCGCGGATTTTAAATGTAAGCATATCTAAATATATATCACGGATTTTTCGCTGGTTCGCGGATTTCTGCGGACAATGTGTCTTTTAATTTATGATACATGCTTCCTCAGTTTGTTTGCCCAGTTGATTTCATACAAGGGACGCTATTGGCGGATGGCTCAGAAGCTACCCAATCAGAACATGTATTACGTATTAACTAAAACTCCTCAATGATATGCGCGGTGTTTGATTGTTTGCTTTTTTCTGTCTCTCTCACTCTCTCTGCCTGACGGAGGGGGTGTGAGCAGAGGGGCTGTTTGCCACAGAGGCTGTTTGCCTAGAGGATACGGACGCTCCTCTACAAAATGCTGCTTTATCGGGGTGTGTCGGCATAATTAAAAGCACAAAAGCACGTATTGATTTTTTGATTGTTGCTTTTATCTCGCTCTCTCACTCTGACATTCTCTGCTCCTGACGGCGCTCCTTTGAAGAGAAGATATGTTTGCATTCTTTTAATTGTGAGAAAGAACTGTCATCTCTGTCTTGTCATGGAGCACAGTTTAAACTTTTGACTAAAGGGTGTTATTTCATGTCTAGAGGGCTCTAATAATGTTAACAGTGTGGGAGAGTTTATAAGAGCTTAAAATATATAAAAATAACCATACAAACATATGGTTTCTACTTCGCGGATTTTCACCTATCGTGGGGGGTTCTGGAACCCAACCCCCGCGATCGAGGAGGGATTACTGTATTGCAACACTGAGAGAAACAAACTAAAATAAGAAAAAGAATAAAAGGCAGATAACAATTATATAAAAATTAACATAAGTAACACTTAATCTAAACATAGAAAACAAAATATACTGTATAATAAGCAAAAACAAAACCCCCAGAGTCTAATGACATGTTCTATAAGATAGCTGGGAAACATCAAAAATAGTTGCAGTAGCATATAGCGCCACAGCATAATCCCAAAAAGGAAAAGAAAAAAGAGAAGGTGTCAACAACCAAAGACAGAGCTAACTACAACAAAACTTTTATTACATACTGTATCTGAATGGATAACCTGTGCATGGTATTCAGCCAACCCAGCGGTGCTAAGCGGACACTAAACTGACATAATTTCACCATTAGTCGCGTTATTTTTTTAAAAAAAGGATCTTAAAAAGCCAAACTAAAAAGGTGTGTTTTTAGCATCTGTTTGAAATGTTTGATGGTGCTTGTTTGACTAATGTCTGTTTTTAAAACATTATAAATTATTGCTGCATTAAAACAAACAGAGGCCTCTCGAGATGCTATAATGCCTCATTCTAGATGTGCTGAGAAGGCAAGCACTTAAAGATAAGAGAGATCAATTTTGGTTGCTCTAAAATGCATGAAAGGCACAACAATGTTTAGAGTCTTGTATACAATTAAGAGTTTAAAATCAATTCTAAATGACACTGGAAACCAATGAAGTTCACATAAAACTGCCATTGTGGTGAGATACTCACTTTTCTGTAAGAACTTGGTAGAAAGTGCTGTTTGTAGTCCAAGCATCCTGAATTTGTGTCCTAGCTGTCCCTTTGGAGGGTAGCTGCTTGGAAGGAGGTGACCCCATGTGCAATTATTTGGTAGAGATCACCTGTGAGACCTTATACTTCTGTGTTTACTCCAGCTGCCAAAGCAACATGACCAAAGCATAGCAGAGAGAAGCACATCCAGACCCATACTGCAGCCAGAATCCAGTGTCATCACTGCAGCATATCAGTGAAACCCATGCTCCTACAACAAAAAGCAGGGGCTTTCAACAAATCTTACCTGATCCAACTGTCTTCACCCAGAAATGGGTTTTGCTTGCTTTGCCTGGTGGTGCAGCCTGAGATGTTGAAGTGTGGCCAGATAAGATTCCAATATCAGGATTTGAAGGACGTTTAAGGGGTGCATAGGATTCCCCCTTGGAGTTTCAAGGGTGTAGATAGACATATCAACTGAAGAGCGGTCAGAGAGGTTCTTCTTGGAGTTTCACTTGCGCTGATATACTGTTTACAAACATCACAGCCTTATTTTTTATATGTTACATGGTTTGGAGGACACATCAACTATCTGGGGTGAGGGAGTTAACCCCTACTAGCAGCTCCCTAGATCTGGCCTTGATCTTCACAAATTTCATATTGTGGTCACTGTTATTCCTTTGACTTTCAGGACCTGACTAAGTAGGTTTATAAATCCCTAGGAAGTCTGCTTTCTACTTAACCAAGGCTAAGTGATTGCAGCCATTGTTTCTGAGATATCTGTAAAACATACATTTTCGTAATTAAAAATTAGACATAACATACAAAGCGATTTTACCTACTAGGTATCTTCCATCCAGTTTTTGGAGCTCTCAACCTCTACTTTCAACTTATCCTAGTCTGTTTCACCAGCTTTTCAAGTGTGATGATAGTTTGGTGTCTTCTCTTTGTCTTTCTTTCTTCCTCTGCTGGGAGTATTACTTTGTTCCAAACATGCCAAATATATTTTTTTTATATTTTCTAAGCCCAAATGGTTATGGAAACAAACAAATGTAAGACATGAACAACTACAGTTAATCTTAGATGCATCAAATTAAAGAGTAACACCCCCCCAGGCACACACCTCCTACCCCAGTCCTGTATAAAAAACAAATGACAACGCTAGAGCAGCCATGTGGCTGGGCAGCAGGCCGACAGCGTGGGCATAAACAATTGAATTAGTAGGAAAAATGAAAGAGTTAGCAGAACTCCACATTACTGACCACCATTCACTCAGTTCCCAAACAAATAAACAGTAGACCACCATTTCCTGATGTTGAACTGCCAATTAACCTGTGACAAGGGTTAAAGATGTAGCTTATTGAAAGACATATTTTTTGGTTTGGAAACAAAACATTATATTTTATAAAGCAATCAGACAAATGATAATAACATAGCAAGTACAATAATATGCTTCAGAAACAAAATGAAAACAACCATTCTCTCCAGTAGAAAGGTGGTTTGCAAATTAGAAGATGGAGATTCAGGGGATTTCCAACAAGGCACCAACACCAACTTGGCTCAAATAGCGAGAAATGCCCCAGTCATTTCAAGGTAAAAGGAAGCGCAGAGATGAAAAGGAGAAGATAGACATGAGCTGACTAAGGGATGTCAAAACAGAGGTTTGAGATAAGAGGCACTGTCAGGATGTTGGGGTATAAGTGTGGTTACCCCATTTACAGTTTTTCTTATTTAAAAGATTTCTCAAAATAAAAAGTCAGTCACGGCTGTCTGTCGATCCAACAATGATGCTGTCCATCCATTTGTTGATCTCCTGTGTGTACGCGGATGGGAGAGTAGAACCAGGGCCACAATGGATAAAGGGAATTGCCTCACAGGTACAGTAAGTTGCTATCGACAGAGATGTCTTTCTGCTCTCTTCTCCTCATGTTGATGTGTCTGTTGTTGCCTGAAGTGATGGACTCCTTCAATGACGGTCCGTCTCCAAAGCATGTAATCCCCAGCAAGTGTCTTGAGTTGCCAATGTAGAACGGAGCAAGCCTTAAGGGAATGCATCAAGTGGTCCTTGTTATTTCGGGCCACACTGAGGTTGGGATCCTTTAGCTAGTTCACCATACATGACCATCTGGAGAAGGTAAGACCCATCCTTGTGGATAACATACTCAGTCCAGCAGAAGGCAAAGCTGAGCAGAATGATGAGGAGCACCACTTCGGATTGACCCTTGGTAAGAAAGGGGAGTGGTTGAGTCAGTCTTAGTCGAGATTTCACCTTTGGCCTTGCTGCCATAGAGTGGCCCTACCAGGAGTACACAAACCCCAACAGCATTGATCAGTCCACCACGTTAAGGCACAGTCTCAGTAACATGATCTCAAAGCACTTAAAGCAATCAACACACAATGGCCTTACTCCAAAACCTTTCGGCTTCAGTGCAAGCTGAAACTTATCTGCATGAAAACAAATCACATGCAATTGAAAGTTGTTTTCAAAGATTCAAATATTTCCATGTGTTTTACACAACTGGATGTACATTTTTGTTTTTAGTATTCAATACAGAAATCATATACTATATATTCATTAGTTTAAACCACTGTATTAAGTATTTCATTAATATGTAAATTTGCTTATAGAGCCTATTTGAATACGTTGAGAAAAATCGTTATAAGAGCCATTTCATTTTCAAAAAACAAGTGAACTATGTCATACATGTGCATCCAAGGGTCAACGTCCGGACTATTCTGAAGTAAGCATTGCCATGCCTGGACATGGGGTGGCATTGTCACGCTAATGGTCTCTTTTTCCATCCACTGCTCCAAGCAGATTCCCAATGAGGGCAACTGACTCCGCCCCTTTAGTTCCAAAGACTTTAAGACTGAGGTGCTCCAGGAAGATGCCGTCTCATTCGGGAAAGAGCAGACTGTCAGACAGAGCTCCTACCTAAGCGCAGAGCTACCTTAGTCTTTGGAGGTCTTAGTGTCTAATAGTTGTTTTGTTATTCCTGTTTGCATCATTGTGCGAAGAGATCAGGGTCCAGAATGAACGCCAATGTCTGGCTGCTCTTTTTATGAAGGGGTCGGGCTAGAAGGGACTGGACTTCCACAGATGGAATGAAAGTGAGGTCAGGGTATTTCTCCACTTTACAGAAAAAGAGGTAGCAGCAGTTAAAGAAGAAGGAGCTGTGAAGAAGTGTTTCACCCCCATCCTTCCCAGGCTCTCTTATCTGATCAAAGCCAGTATGGCACTCCCACGACTTTCATGTGTAACAAGAAATAGACATGAAGCATGAGAAGGAAGAGAAATAAAAACAGCTTCATGTCATATGGAGGAAACATTTAGGGACTCTGAAGGTACAGTGTAACGTTTAAGGGTAAGTTACCAGGCTACAGCATAACTTCTCCAATACTGTTGCTGCCTCCCTCTACCCTCTTGGAACAACAAACATTATACTTTTCTGTTAGTTGGTCTTGAATTTGCATTCCCTTCCTTTTATTAACATTATCCGTTAAGTTATTGGGGTACCCTTTCTGGTCAGTATGAGGCCTGTCACTTTGCCTTTAAAAACTTTACCATCTGAGACTGACTAAAACTCCATTGTGGTCAGGAGAAGAAAAGAGAGTGGTAAAAAAGAAAGCTCATGGTGAGGAGAGCATGAGGTAAATTGGCGTAGGTTAAACAAACTGCTTCTGCTGTTTAACAGTGTGGTTTAGTCACATGTAATAATAACTTGCTGAATTCCGTGTTCTTCTTTTTTAGGCGAAGTACCAATCATCAATGACCAGCCTTTGTGCTGCACTTACTGCTCAGCGGCCTTATCACCATTCAGCACTCAGTGCCAACAGAAAGGAGACGTTGTAAGTGTGAAGTTTTCAGAAAGCTGGTGGAAAGTTTAAAACTTTGTTCAGCCAGCAGGCTACCCATGCGTCTGAGCTCATCAGTTAAAGCACAAATGGTGGCCTGTGAACACGCTTCACCAAGGCTGCTTGCTCCACCTAGCACTTGTGCTTATGTCTATGCAAATTCAGAGATTCATTCTCCTCAGTCCCCCTCAGCTGCCCTTAAATGTTGTATCTCTATTTATCTGTGTGTGTGTCATGTGTTCTGTAATGCTGCCTGTTCTTTTATTCAGGTGTGGAGGTGTGACTTCTGTTACAAACACAATCAATCCAGTGGCAGAATCTGTGGCTCACCAAACAATGATGTCCATGATGTCATCTACTTGTCAGAGGAAGAAGACGGGGACTACGTAAACCTAGATGACCTCCTGATTGTTTTCTGCGTGGATATCTCCGGAAGCATGTGTGTCACCACGAAGGTCAGATAGATAGACAGATAATGTACCATATGAAAAAACACTACGGTCTGTGTCCAGTCCCTCAAATCAATCTGATTGGTCAGTTTGGCTTTAGTGTGATTGGTCAGTTTAGCTTTGGTGGCGAGACAAAAGTAGAGATGGTGAGAGTGAGTCGCACAAGTAGGAACACAGGCTCCCCCGGAAAGAACTGCCCTCAAAGATGAAAAGTATAAAATCAAACTGGAAACGAGAAATCTGCGTTGAAAATAATGACAGAATCTGAGAAGCAGGCTTTATGGGAAACCGCTCAAACAGAGGGAGTGCCAGTGAAGAGACATTCAGACACACGTGAATACAGAGGGAAGGCACTGAAAGTACACATAGGGGGCAAGAGATAACAAAATTATTCTGTACCTGTCTTTGATAGGTACCATGGCTAGTACATTATACGGCCTCAAGGAGAAATTAAGACTTTACAGACGTTCATGAAAAATAGACATATTACAGTATAACAAACAAATACCCCCAAGCACACACACAGACTTCTTCTCTGGTGAAGGATAAGAGGTCAGTTGCCAACTAACAACAGACTTGTAGGTAGGAGTAGGATGGACCAGATTGTGGTCAGATCTGCCCTGTTGTGACACAGGTTTAAATTTAAAGACATTTAATATATAAATAAAACAGTTGTGTCCACAAATGGAGCATGACGCAACTCTTGGAACAATACACACCATACTTTTTCATTCCTTTTGTTTTATTAACATCGTCTGCTATGCCCTTAGTGGGTTTCAATTTATATGATATAGGAATTAAAGTGTCACTAATGTTTCAAGTCAGTCCCATACCCAAACAGTAGTAAAGTAGGTGTTCATAAATTGGTGTAGAGCTTCCCAGGAAACATTTTTTGTCTAGATGTAACAGCTATCAGAGGCCATATTTACAATGTAAGAAAAACAGGTAAGTTGAATCCTTTCAGTCCATGAAGCTTGTTTGGCTATTTAATGGCTAACATTTCCCCATCATCTCCTCCAGATTGTTCTGTCTGAGCCTGGGTTGCTCCCTGGCTGAGGTACAAATTCATGTTATTATGTCATCTTTGTTCATTTTTGATTCTTTAGTATTTATTCATTTAATTTATGTTTATCTGCTCTTTATGTTTCGATGCCTTGGTAATGTTCCATGTATGTTTTGGGTGTTCCCACCTGCCAATCACTGCCAGGAACTGCCCTTTGGCCTATAAATCTGCAGGGTCTCCCACAGTTCCTAGTAGTTCATTTCAAATTTGCTTTGGAGTGTTTAGTGAGTTATTGTGATTTTTCTTTTGCTTGCGATATTTTTGGATATAAAATTGTGGGCAATTTTGGAAGTGGATTTGGGTATACTTGCTTTGGAACTCTTAGTTCACACCGCAGATGTTTTTAAAATCTGATCTGTGACGTTTATTTAAGACTAGTAGGAGTACCCGGCGTTGCCTGGGAACCTGGGAATCTATAACCAATGAATTTCCGAAATGAAAGAAACAGAATATAGAAATAGAACAAACCGTTTTCTGATTCACATTTTATTGTAATAGGTAATATAAGTGCTCATTCCAGAGCCTTTGGATACACTATATTCTGAGGAATGCCCACTCTAGAACATGCTACGTAGAGTTGTCCATGTGAAAAGCATAGATTTTTGAAATAGATGCCTGCAACCTGTAGTGATTGCCCTTGAGCCTTATTAATTAACACAGCAAAAGCTAAACAAACAGGAAATTGGAGCAGTTTGAAATCAAAGGGTAAATCATTCGGAATCAGGGGTATTCCTGGTATGAAAACATCTTTACGTATTGCGGAATGTGTCATGATAGTTGCTTCAATAATATTTGGATAGAAAGTCTCGACACAAAGGCAAGTGGTATTACACCGCAAGGAGCGTCTATGTTGAACCGTGCTGCTATCTAACGGATGTTGGCGATGGTAACTACAGAGAGAAGAGACATATAACCACTGCTGCAGGTGTGGAAAATGGCGAGGGAAGGATGCTGTCTTTTTAAGGCAAGTCTCTGTTCAAACGTGCTGCCATATAATGGAGGTGGGCGATTGAAATACAGCACTATTAGTGCGTGTGGGAGTGTGACGTTTTACATCGATACAGCATTTCCCCTTCACCCGATAAAAGCAGTCAGCTTTCTCATACTTGGACACTTCCGCCATCTCTTGGCAATTTAAAGAAACATGGGTAAAGAGCGACGCACAGATACCAAAGCTGCCGCTACATGGCGCTGCGGTGAAGTTCTGTTGCAACGTGTGGTCATCTTAAGTACGGGGACGTGTGCCGAAGGTTGTGTCGGTGAAAAGGTGCCCTGCAGTTCACCACGAACATTTTTCCGAACCAAACATTCCCCATGACCTTCTCCTAGTCACAAAGGTTCCCCATTTTGCCCAGTTTGGTGCCAATTGGATGCCCGGTGCAGATTTGTATGGTGGACAAACAAACATACATACATCGACTCTGCTTTATATATTAGATTGTCATGACCCTTTGTGTAAAGTAGGGCTCCCTGGCTTTTGTCTGTATGCACATTCTCTTTATTTCCACTAGGTGTCCTCGAAGATGTTATACGTTATTTTATCAGTAAAATTCTGCTGAATCTGCTATATCAATGGCTTTGATAATTTTGAAGACTTAGATTAGGTCCTGTCAGAATTATCTAAATGTATTTTTTTGTTTTATTTATATAGAAATTAGTTGATGATGTCACTCTGTATTTTATTACTTTTTGTTTCCATTGTAGCAAGGTTGAAGCTTAGATGTATCATGCAGCATCCCAAATGGGACTAAAGGAGTAATTGTCTTTCTGGGAAAATATAGAAAAACAATTTTAAAGAACAAAATCAAATCATTTTGTTCAGGTGCTTCTGGTATTACTTCTATGCTTTTGTTTTGCCTGATAAATTGGCAATTATGATTTAAAAGTATTCCTTCATAGCTCCTGTAAAATACAAATAAAACCATCCGTGCTGTGCTCTTTTTTATGAAAAGACGTTCTTGTTGATCACAGATTCCCATTCTGGCTTCTCTGTTTAGGGTGTCACAAGACATGTCCATTAGTCTGGGAACACACTTGGTTGATTTTCTCTGCATGTCTTCTAGTTCTGCCATATATTGTCTTTACAATGATGTCCAAAACTGCATGCAGTGTTCAAAATGTTATTCAGTTAGTACAGATCTGTAAAATGAATAAATTAATTTCTACATGTCGAATGTTAATTTGCCGACCACATTAAAATGACTACAAAAACAAAATTTTGAAAATTTCCTCAAGTAGATTTTTGCACTTGTTTAAAATAATTTGTGCTTTTTCTCTCCTAGTTAGGTTTTTTGTCTCCATCTTTACATATTAGTATCTGCCCAGAAAGAATGTATCAATCAAGAATGAGAAAAGGGATATAATCTGTCAGATCTTATGAATAGTTTACTTGGCCACCACAAGCTTACGCTTCTCTTCGCCAGCTCTTACCCTTTCTTCCCACACCAACATTTTGCTGTTGGTCAACCAACAAGTTGTTTTTTCAGGTGAAATGATAAACTACCATTACTTGGTAAACCTGGAGCCAGGTGGCAAGAATTCTGAAGAAAGATGAAGGCATGTTTATGGTAGCAAGCAGAACTCCACAATTACATAGGCCAGACAAATCATCCATCCAGCCATTCCCTTAATCTTCATTTTTGATTACAAACTCACAGGAATCAGAATTTGCCCCAGAGTCACTTGGCCCTGCCATGATCATGTTTCCTCTCTAAATTTTATTTTTTTTTTCCTGAATGAATTTTTTGCAATAAAATGCAAGTACTGTATTATAGTTTTTATTTGCATACTATTAGCTTTAAATTATTTGCATTTGTCTCAATGGCATCTTTATTATTATTTTTTGAGCATGCTACCTTCTTGTGGTGCAAGTGCTAAAGTGTTGCTAAGTAATTAGCGTGCCAGTTGGTAACAAGTGTGAAATTTACCTTGCCACAACAGCTGACATTTTGTGATGTTTTTGTGTTGCTGTAAAGATACAGTTTTCAGATTGCTATTGTAGTGTTATAGTGTATGTGTATACTGGATTCCATTTTTGATAATGTTTTTCACGACTGGATTTGAATTAACAACATTTATGTAATGTTGACCTCTAAGCATGACCTCTTTGGTTGTGCTGCTGATGTCTCGGTAGCAACGATATAAATATGGTGGCAGTTTTCACTGTTCGTTTCCCCTTAGTGTCAGTTACCATTAGGATTGTGTCCTGGGTTTTGACTTCTGTATTGTCTTTGTCTCCTGATTAACATCTTTGTCATTAGTTGGATTGCGTAAAATATGTTATTGGTGTTTGCGTATTTAAAAGTAACGTAAAAAGGTGCAATTGGTGTGACTTTATTTCCTCTTTAGGCTTGAATTAAACTCCTTAATTACAGCACTTGTAGATATTCCACGTATAGTGTGTCCTCCTCCTCCTTTGAGGGTTTTCAAGGTGAGATTCTTATTTTAAAGTCAGCTCTTTTAATCATCTCCTACTTTTTGTGTTGTGAATTATTTTGTTTTTTATGGGCGCCACTATTTGTTTCTCCCTTCATTAGGTCAGTATTTTCATTATTAGGGGAAGTTTCCTCAAAGGTACCTCTTGATTATAACACGATGGATTAAAAAGTCATCTTGTTGAGCACTTCCTCATCCAAGTTTGTGGAAACAATACCCTTTTTGTGGAACATATTTATTTTGTAAATCTAATTACTCAATGGTCTTTTAGGGTTCTTGCGCTTTGCTTGCTATTTTTGACTTCAGTTTTTGCTTTTTGCTTCTGTTTGGATGCTTGATTTCTCAGTTTCTACCCTTTTTTACCTTCTAACTACATCTTGTCACCAGATTCCACTCAGAAATAGTTGAACTAATCCCGTTAGCATAACTGTCATGCCCTTTGATTCCTGGTTGCCTGGATATTTTTGGATCTCCTGGTGTTGACCCCTCACTTTCCCTGACCATGTCTAAATTGGTCTTTCAACACTCACAATAATCCTCAGAAACGCATTATGTTCCATAACAGCTATGCCTGTTGCCAGTCACAGGATGCAGAAGTCAGGTGGCATATTAATTCATCTTCTTGAACCTTTATCCTAGTATTAGGTAAAGACACCACCTTTTTTCTTTTGTGTATTTTTTGTATTTAGATGTCATGGAAAAGATTTTAAACCAGGGACTGAGTGTTGTGGCTTAACCAGGCTATCAACCATAGCTGCGTTTCATATTCATATTTTATTTTGGTTCTTTTGTATGTATTAAGTTTATTTGTGTTTATTTGCGTTAGCTATGTTCCATGTGTGTTGTGGGTGGCCCCTCAGGGAGTGGAGCCACCTGCCAATCTCCACCCAGAACTAGCCCCCACCCTAAATTTGAAAGGTCTCCCATACTTCCTGGTGCCTCATTTTGAACGTGCTAGGGAGTTCTGGCGAGTTCTTGTCTTATTTATGTGCTTGTGCTTTTTGATATCCCTGGATTTTTGAATTCACCTTGCTATTTCTTGATTGTGAATGAGTTCGCCTTGGATTGCCTTTTGTTTTTAGGCAGCTCTACTTTGCCATTGTGCTCTACAGAGCTTCACTATGTGACAGAGTATTTTTGTGAAGAATAAACTTTTTTTATGAAGTTTCTGTGCTTGTCTTTTTATTTAGCTTGGGTTTAGCAGTATAACCCCCTCTAGTGTGCATTATTGGAAGTGCTTTTGCAACTGATCATTGGACTCCTAGTTCATAACACTAGGTATTTTTGACTTTGACTTTGATTTTTGGACAATAGTTTATGGTTTTGATGCTTGCTTTTTTGAGTCTTTCTTGGAATTTGACACCTGCTGTTCTACTCCCACACTCATAACAACAGGTTAGCAGGGATTAAGCCAGCAAGCCAAAGGGGCACAGCCAAAAACAGAACAAAAATGAACACAGAGCATGGGACCACTCGTTAGTCTTGTTGCCATTTGATGGCTGGCAAGTTTCAAGTCTCCCAAAAGAGTTTTGAAGTCTTTATGCCTGATTTGTAAATGAATCCTTGTAATGAATGACTGTAATCGACGTGCAAGTGGGCTAGGGTAAGAATACAAAAGAATGAGTTAAGGTGAACCGAGGCATAGGTATTACAATTAGAGAGAGCAAGAAATGCGAAAAAGCTGAACTCTTATCTGGTATTGTGAGGCAGCTGCTCCTGCTAAAGTACCAATTATCAACACTCAATAGGAGACCCCACTACAAGTTATCCGTTACATGTTTTTCTGCATTTTTCCAGTCCCCACAAAGACGTACAAGGATTGCTGTACAATTTGATACTCTTAAAGGCCCACCATTCTGTTATTTGTAGGGTCAGCTTTGCAGACCAGAATATTAAAATCTGCTCTCTTTCACTATTTCCTATGAAGAGGTCATTTTGAATGACTGGACATTTCTACTCGTAACACACTTGTGTGAATCAGTGTGCTGCCTCTGCCTCCCTATACAGACCCAGATGTATTCTGTTCATCATTCAAATCAAACTCACCTGCCCACTACTTTTGAGCATCGGTATTCAGAATAAGGCTAGGTTTGGGGGGCTGCAATACTATAAAACTTTATTGAGCAATAATGACTGTTATACCAGGAGCAAACCTCCCTGGTTAAGTGAGGGCCCAAATTCTTGAAGGACCGAATGTGTCCACAAATTCAAATATTACTTAGACAAGCCAAATATTTTCATTCTGCTGTCATCCCCTTACATGAATTGTCTAGGCCTCTTGCCCTTCTCTCCACTTTTTTTATGAGACATTCCTCATTAATTTTAATCCTAGTGAGTGCTTCTCCACAGAGGGCCTCTTTCGCTGATGTTCTGCGGCCCTTACAAAGCTCTTTCTGAAAGCATGTAAAATAACTTGTACTATGCAGCTACATGTCAGTGATGTCTAAGACTCCCACTCCGGCTTGGAATTACCTACATGAAAGACAAAACTTGAGCTGAGCGGAGTAAAAAGAACAGGCAAGGCAGCAGTCTTGACTGAGACTGAGGGGCTTTGTGTATTTTGATTATATTTGTGGCAAGACAGTGGGACAAATAAAGATCTATCTATCTATCTATCTATCTATCATATAGTGTATTATCTATCTATCTATCTATCTATCTATCTATCTATCTATCTATCTATCTATCTATCTATCTATCTATCTATCTATCTATCTATATATCATTAAGTCTGTCTGTCTGTCTGTCTATCTAGCTGCACTCAGAGTTTTGACAGTTACGGGTGCACCAACACATGGCTGTCTGTTTTGTTGAGTTTGTATGTTCTTTAGGGCTTATCCTACAATTCACTGATGTTCTGTGTATGTGTGTGTTCTGCGTGTTCCAAGTCACACACCAATATTAGCTATATTACTACATCTCTCTTTCAGAGCAGTATTGGTATGTGTAAATGTCTGATGTATATGCATATATGTTAGCGTGTCCTGCTGTATCTCGATGTTGACCCCATGATACATTGCCTCTTTTTCCGGTTTTTGAACAAGTCATGCAGGTAATGCAGGTGCTGCATGTGTGTGTCTGTTTGAATGATGCACTTCTATGTGTATATTTACAACTCATTTGTGATGTGTCACCAAAAATACTTAAATGTCACTTTGAAGCTGTAGCTCTTGCTTTTCCTGATAGTTCTGGACCTTGAATTGCATGTGATATGCTGTTTGTGCCATAGGGGAGGCAGGGTAGTGCTGTGGTTCAAATTCCAGTGTTGGCACTGCCTTGTGTAGTATTTGCATGTTCTACATTCGTACTTTAGTTTGTACATGCACGAACATGTCATGTCATTTAATTAGGAATCCTAAATTGCGAGAGTGTGTGACAGTGGGCTCAGCCTTGTCCTAGCTCCACATCCATGGTTTGACCCCTGCAATTTTTTCTGGAATTGGCACCAACTTCATGTCACTAAATAGTAGGGCTGGAAAATAAGTGGATATGATCTGATATATGAGGGTGAATCAAAAAGTAAAGGCAATACAACATTTTCGCTGTGGCTTGTGGGTAGTTTGAACACACACAGTGCAGCACTCTGCCGTTAGTTTAGTTGAAACCAAAGTCAAATAAATGTGGATGCTCCACTACGGGATCTCCCCACTATTGAACAATGCGCCACAGTGAGATTTCTTTGGGCAGAGGGAGTCAAACCCGCTGAAATGCTAATTTGACCTTAGCTTCAACTAGACAAATGGCAGAGTGTTTCACTGTGTGTGTTCTAACAACGCATAAGCTATCTTAAATGTGTTGTATTGTGTCAGCTTTTCTGTTGCATTTTCAAAATTGCCTTTACTTTTTAATAGACCCTCGTATTTGGCTGAATGTTTGGCCATCTGGAGTTTTTTTTTTTTTTTTCTGTCCTCCCTGGCGATCAGACCTTACTTTAATCCATCCATTATCCAACCTGCTACCTCCAAACTACGGGGTCACAGGGCGCAAGGCAGGAAACAAACCCCAGGCATGGCGCCAGCCCACCGCAGACCTTACTTTTATTCGATGTTAATTAGTATTGCCTAATTTTATTTTTATATTTTGTCTTTTTTCTCTTTCAAAGCACTTTGAGCTACATCTTTTGAATGAAAATGTGCTATATAAATAAATGATGTTGTTGTTGAATGTGTGTTGTTTAAATGTTGTAAAATTATAAATAACAATTTACATTGCAGGGGAATTCTGAGCCCCCTCAGAAAGAATTAAAAAACTAGCATCAAATAACAAAACAAAATACACATACTGTATGCAAAGAATACTGCAAACACATAGCATACACAATGTTAATTAGAAAATTAGGTAAAAATCATAATAAAACAAAAACAACACACAAAAAAGTGAATGTGAAATTGCATTCATATACAAATTTGCACAAGTTCATGCATTTATTTTAAACAAGTGCAAGTTTGCACGTTTTTTTTTATATATGCCATTATAAACTGTGGATGTACAAAATTCAAGCTTGTTGTGCCTTTGATGGCAAAAAGGCAACAGTTCAAAAGGCAGATGAAAAGAAAAGGCGAAGTCATAAACAGGCAAAGGGTTACAAGGCATTTAAAAGTACGAAATTGCAAAATTAAATTGGAAAACGTCCCATTACCAACTAGAACGTTAACTTTTGTAACACACTGACAGCAAGTTGTTTTTATCCACAAACTTGGACATCAGGGATAATATCAACCCAGGTGCTGTGTTCGGGCAAAAGGAGGCCATAGCTCCCCAGCTGAACTTTTCCATCATTTCATTTTTGGTTTAAAAAAAATTTTTGAACACCTTCGATAACCTAATTTGCACCCTAAAACACAGTGACACTTCGTTATTGGTCATATACCAGTGGTGACTTCCAATGCACAGCTAAAGTGACATGTAAGCGTTCATCTGTCCAGTTCACTGTACTAAAACTTTATAAGTGGGAACAAACACAGCAACCTTTGTAGTTTTGAAACAATCTTTTTCTCAACATTTCTTTAGCCATTATGTAAAAAGGTACATTAAAGTACTCTAGATGTGATTTTCTTTCCGCTTTAAATCTGTATTGTTTATTCAGGAAGTGAAATGAGCATCCTAATCACAGTGGTTGTAGATATTCCACATATAGTGCATTCATCTTGCATCAACACTTATAAACACACATAGGTGCATGTTAAGGAAAATTCTATCATACTATCATATTACATTTTTTTATTTAAGCAGGGTTTATTAATATGATAATGAAATATCGATCAATTAAATAGAAAAATCAGACCGATGTTTTACTACCAAACTTTAGAAACAAGTATTTGTTGTTACCTCACTGTTTAAAAGTAAATGCCTCCTCACTTGGATAATAACAATAATTCACTTTTACCTAAACTGTCCAAATTTCAGAAGCCCTTCTACAAATTTTTTTTTCCTCACACCAGCCTAAGAAGACATGCTGCGATCTTAAATAGTGATGACGTGATGATATTGTATATTGCAACACTGCAACAACATGGCCACGGAAATAATGTAAAATCTTGAAAGAGAGAGTGACTGTATCAGCAAAACAATATCACAAATTAATAACATTCTCTAAAACTAATACAAAGCTATGAAATATATAATAATTAAATACTGCATAGTTCAATACCACATGCTTCAACGACCAAGTGCTTATATAAATCTATACTTTAATGTTCTGCGTATGTGAGCCTCACTTGCCTTTTTATGTTATGAATTTATTTTTTGTGCGTAAGTAAGCTCAAGCACATTGACAATTTAAATTTGGTTTAACAACTGAATTATGGAAGATTACAATACCCTGCAGCAGTTGGTTAAAATGGCCGATTTCACCACCAGCCTCATCCACACAGGTTGGTGACAACAAGAGATGCCAGAGGAATGCCATTTCCATGGTAACAGACCCCTCATATTGATTGAAAAGTACATCTCCTGAAAGGGACAGTGAGAAAAAGGACCAGGAGATGATAAAAAAAACTGAGCATTATGATTTTAAAATTTATTTTCATATTTCTTTGAACTATCCCCTACCCTAATCCTAACCCTACTTTCTGACTCCCATTAGTAATATTTTAAGGTGCTGAACCAATTCTTTGTTCTGTTTTACTGTTTGCCTGTTATGATTACATTTTTGTTTAATTTTTGTAACTCGTCATCAGCACTATTTTGTCAATTTTTGATCTATTCCAGCATTATGAAACCTTTCAGCTCTTACAACAAGCCAATAACAATAATATTCTCTTTGTGTAATGCATTGTCTCTTGCCCGTATGATTTTGCTTCTTTAACTCTGTTCCCCATCCCTCTTCCCCATTTGAAAATAGTAAAGGGTAGGTAATTGGATCTAAATTTGGGTTGAGGATATTTATTCTTTTGGTCGCAGCATGATAATTTTCGTGTTGGTCTAGTATAGATCAGTAAAACTCTCTCAAATGGTGGTTCTCCATCTTCATTAGCAAATATTATGGCAATTTCATTAGCAGTAGCATTGTTATATCTTCGAGGATCTTTCTTTCAATCCTGTCTAATTGAAATTACAACATTTGTCAGGGGTTGTCCTGTTCTTTGAGACTCTCTAACAGCTTCTCTTTAAACTTCAGAGACCATTTTATATGCCTCTGCATAGGGATTTTTTGACGTAATCTTAGCCAATTCAGTCATCACAGTTTCATCACAGTTCAGGTTTTCAGGCGACGATAACCATTGTTTTGTTGCTTTCTCTGTGTCCAGTATATATAATTGTTCATATTTCCTTTGTTCACCCTCAGCAGGATGCAGTGTTCTAGTTCTGTGATAAATTTGTACATGGATTCTAAAGCAGTATGGACCAATTCATGGTGGTTTTGCAATATTGGCACCAATGGACGCAAACGCGAATGAACTATTAATGGATTGTATATTTTCCATACGGTGGCGCAGTGGTATCACTCCTGCCTCGCAGTTAGGGGACCCGGGTTCGCTTCCCGGTCCTCCCTGTGTGGAGTTTGCATGTTCTCCCCGTGTCAGCGTGGGTTTCCTCTGGGCGCTCTGGTTTCCTCCCACAGTCCAAGGACATGCAGGTTAGGTGGATTGGCGATTCTAAATTGGCCCTAGTGTGTGTCCTGTGGTGGGTTGGCACCCTGCCTGGGAGTGGTTCCTGCTCTGTGCTGGCTGGGATTGGCTCCTGTGACCCTGTGTTCGGATTCAGCGGGTTGGAAAATGGATGGATATTTTCAATAAAACTTTTAGAACTTCTTTCTTTTCCTGTCATCAAATCGTACAAATATTCTGGATAGCGTATTTTAGTATTTTCACTAATACTCACATTTTCATATACTTTTTGCTCATTCATTTCATGAATTGCAAAATCAGTGTGTTCTATCGAAATCTTTCCCGTTTTGCAACACTTAGAGAACTCCATTCGGGCAGATGTCTCAGCCTGAAAATGTAAGGTGTTGCATTTACTACAAACTTCATTCATTGCACCACAGGAATGTTGAAATATCTCATTTTCGTTGTCTACTGCAGATTGAGCAAATTGTTGAATTGAGTGCATTCGGTTAATATTTTCAAGAGTTCTTCTACTTTGGCGTCTTTCTTGAGTATCCATTAAGGTCTCATTTTGTCGTAAGCTGTGCCTACTTGCCGCGTTTTGTCTTAAACGATATACTCTCTGGTCATAACTCTTGTTTGTTCTAGCTATACTCATGCGATCAGTATGTCTTTGTCATCGCTGGATGGTGCTGTGCTCTGTCTCATTTTCCTTTGCAATTCTGGCACGTTTGACCACTAATTAGCCTCTTTCTCTGTCTTATTTGCTCTTTCGCTCAGTGTCGGCCCATCTTCTTTGTATGGTCTGTTCTTTGCTCACATTTGCTCAAGCAATTCTGTTTCACTCTGTGTCAGCCTGTCGTAAATGCTGAGTGCGCTCTTCATAGTTTTCATACTCTTTTGTTTGCTGCGAGGTTGATGCACTTGCTACTTCCTAAACAGCTCTTCTTTTCTCCACTCTAGCAGCCCGCTTCTTCTCTTCTTTCGTCAGCATCTTTCCACATTTAAACTGATCACGGCAGTGTTTGTGATGCAATTGCTTAGTACGTTTTCTTTAATTGTTCACTTAAGCTGGCACTTAAGTCTTCAGTCTGCCTCAAGAATAACTAAAGATATGAAGAGGTAGGGGAAGTGACGGCAATAATGGTAGGAATGAGAACGACGCCTGTACACATATGCCACACGGCCGCCCTGTTGGCCGCTGCAGAGAGTTGATTCTACAATAAAATAAAATAAGAATAGGAATAACCTTGGAGGTCAATCATCACCCTGAAAGCAGATCTTTTGTCAGCATATTTTCACTTTTAAACTTATTAAGTCAATGTTTGTGTTGCAATTACTTAGTACATTTTCTTTAATTGTTCATTTAAGCTGGCACTTAAGTCTTCAATCTGCCTCAAGAATGATTTAAGATATGAAGAGGAAGGCAAAGTGACGGCGATGGTGATAGGAATGAGAACGGCACCCGTATGCATGCGCCGCATGGCTGCCCTGTTGGCCATTGCCAGGAGTTGATTCTACAATAAAATACAATAAAATAAAAATTGGAGGTCAATCATTACCCCGAAAGCAGATAGTAGATGTCACATAGCATATGTGTATCAAATTTCAGGTCAATAGGTCAAACAGTTTGCAAGCTACAGGTGATTTAAAATCCTGGACAGACAAACAAACAGCCACGGTAGCATATTATATAGAAAGATACCTGCTTCATTATGATAGCACAGTAATAACTGTATAATGCAGGTGTTAAAATATTTCTGCATTTTCCTGCAACACCATCTTGGTTTCTGTGTGCATTGACATTTTGTCATTATTTTGTTTACTAGAGGCTACCACAGGGTAGGACAACTGAAGGTGAAAGTGGCATGACATTATGGGTCAGTGTTTATGAGTCAATGCAAGACACTTCTTGGTTGTCCAAAATTTTGGATTCAAACAAAAAACCAATTGTGTGTGTGAGATGTTTTTGGTTAGTGTGAGGCTAAGGTTCAAGTCTTTGATTAAGAGTTTGGTTCAGATGGCAGGCTAATGTTGATTCTTTGCTCACTTTCATTCTTGATAAATGTCTTTTTCATAGTCCCTAAAAATGTGTTAACAAAAATTCAAAATGATAAACAAAAGCCAGAAGTCCAGAAGGCTGACAGGTCTATAAAACCAACTTTTAAAACCACAACAATGATGACATAGTATGATGTGGGTCACACAACTATCAATGTCTGCAGCAACAGTAAAGAGTATGGCCATACCTTCAATCGAAAGTGGTTACTAAACATGAAAAACAAAATAATCACTTGGAAAACTCAAAACACTAAATACAAAAACAGACATAAACATTCTTCCCCAAAAATGATTCTGTGCAGTGTTCATGACACCATACTCCGCTGCAACAAATTGTCCCCTTGCCTTCTAACAAACAAGCATTCAGTGACACACTTTAAACTGTTAACTCTCATCCAATCATCTACTTGACCTACGACCAAGGCTCGATTATATAACCAATCAGTTTTCATTACCAATTAATCTTACAGTCCATATATACAATATATATATATATATATATATATATATATATACTATATACTGTATATGCACCCGACCCGACACAGAGGCACACGTATAAAATAAATAAACTTTTATTTTTCTTCAGCTGGAGGGCATGTCTTCCCCGTGTCCCCCAGCCACAACACAGTCCCAAAGCACCACCACTCCTCCCAGGCAACCTCGTCCTCCTCCATCCGACTCTGGCCCCTGAGTGGTGGTTGCTGGCTCCTTTTATTGGGTACCCAGAAGTACTCCAGGTGCTTGATTGCCACCATACAGCTGCACTTCCAGGTGTGGTGAAACCAGTGCCCAGAATGGTCCAGCAACTCCTGCTGCAGCATCCCCAGGTGGCGCCTGCGGAACCCAACAGGGCTGTACAACACTCCAATCCCCACGAAGCCCTGGGGGAGTTCAAGGCACCGCTGCATCCCATCTAGTATCCAGAGGGAGATACTGGGTTTCCCTTGTTTGCTGTCCTGGAACATATGCTGCTGGGGCATCCCAGCCGGGCATTGGCCCTGCCATCCGTCACTATATATATATATATATATATATATATAT
>JANRMT010062853.1:2037575-2085843 GCA_026402145.1 Polypterus bichir lapradei | reverse complement strand
AAAAGGTTTTTAGCACATCCGTGATGCTATATAAGAGAATAAATCAAAAGGAAATAATCTTTTCACAAAGACAGGGCTGATGTTTTTTCAGGCGGGATTCCAATATTGAAATGAACTCAAAGATGGCTGAACTGCTGCTCATATGTGTTCCAGGCAGGAAGGGTGGGTCCAGAAGTGGAATAGCCGTCATTCCTCCATTCTGCACAGGTTGAGGGAGAGAGAGAAGGCATTAGCACACAATGCCAACCCCTGGTTCAGTATGTGATTGCCATCTAGAGCCCTTAAGCTGCCTCCCAAGTGCACATGCGTGACTATGTAATATTTTTCATGGGTCGATTCAGTTTTACTGAACATTAAGAAAGTTTTTCTTGGACATTTTATACCTGTTATTGGTTTTGAGTGATGGATGATTCAATTCTGATGTCATTTTTTTTTACAATTATTTTGCACCATTTCTAAAGACATCTGGTTAGTATATAGGCAAAATCACTTCACATGTCCCAATGGCATGACCCAATTCCTGGATACTGGGGGGGGGGGACTCAAAGGTTGCAACCTTTGAGGTCATTAGCATGAAACGTTAAAAGCTTACCATTGACCTACACTTCTGATCCAAAATTGAGGATGGCTCAAACTTTGCTTGCAGTGATCTTTAAACCCAGAGTTTTTGACTACGATTTCTTGTCTCTCATTTTGGTTTTGACAGTGGTGCTTTTGACTTTCTTCATACAACCCCTTTGTCAACTTTGTCTGTGTTCCTTCTTCTGGTCCTTTTCTACTTTTATGCTATTTTTTTATCTCAAAGCCCAACAAAGTTCCAATGGGATTATATTGACAACAAACTGACCAGAATTTTTTATGCATGAGTACATTATCCATGTATTCATATTAGAGCCTGCTCCTTGTTATGATCACATGCCAAAGAGAAAATGTGAAAGGTTTGCGTAGTGGAAAAACACATGAAAGGTAAGGCTAAAAAATAGGACTGACAAAAATCAGAGAAGCTATAGTTTCTACCACTATCTATTCTTTTGTCTGTTAAACAACCTAGCATATTGTTTTGTTTATTTTCTGTTTTTAAACAGAACACATCACATGGTGCCACCTTATATAGGCAGAACATGATGGTACAGTGGGATAGCTGCCAATGACCATAACAACTGTAAATAAAATCTGAATCTGCACCACCAAATGGCAGAGCCCAGACAAGAAAATACCCACAAAATGACAGGGTGCTGACATACAATAAAAATAACAAACAATAAGAAAGGTGCATATAAAATTTCATAATCTCTAAATATCAATCATGTGGGATTCTTAATTAATTTTCTGGTGTTTTTATATAGTGTGCGTACATATTTTTTCGTCTGTGTGTGCTTCTACATATCCATAGTGCAGGCAGTCATGTTAAGAGGGCAGTACAGCCTTTTTGAATTCTGAGGTTTTACGTGTCTGCCCGGCTGCTGATATCTATTTTGATTGATATGAAATTGCTAATTAAAACTTTCTTTGTACACAGCTACAGTTACTTGTGTCTCATTTTAGGACTTGGTGAGAAGTAGATGATTGTTAGATAGGCCATGAGGTGTAAAACCACAGGGTTTACCTTCTATAGTATATGCTGATGTCAAATGCCTGCACACCATTTTTTAAATTTCAGGGTTTGTTTCTAATGTACAGCCTAAAATTGAATCAAATAATATCAGAGGTTTTTCCACCATCAATAAGATCTTGTAGCCAAAAATATGTGAATGTAGAGTGTAAACGGTTTAGAGTTATAGGAGCAAGCAGCATATAATGGTAGGGCAGACACACACATGCCTGTACTCAGGCACACAGGGCTTACCTGCTTCTACATGGGGGAGTTAATTTTTTGGGTCTGCTTTTTTGTGCGAATGAGTTTGTATCAAGCCAGCAGCACTCTGTCCAGGCCGTAAATTAGGCCTCCATGCCTGCCAACTGATCTAACTGAATATGTGTTTCATCTAGGTTGATGTATCTACCAAACTTGCTACACCCGTTCATGTTTCAAGGCTCCAGGTAAGGACCTATTTGTTGGGGTGCTGTTAAAATGAATGTCTGCTCAATGGAAATAACTGGCCCACTGATATTTGTGGTTTTGTGCTTGTAGAGCGTCCAGGATGCTATCCAGAACTCTCTGTCTTTCCTGCTGAAGACTTACCGTCACAGGCGAGTTGCCCTTGTCACCTTCAATGATAAGGTATGGAACACATACAGTAATGTTGCTGTATCTCAGAGATGTACTTGATTTGCGGCTTGCTGTTCACTAATGGGCAGCTCACAAGGATCTTGTCTCCTTTTTGCAGGATTTCTTCATATAGTGCTTGATTTTTCAGGTTACCGTTTATGGAGATGGCATGGTTACACCCTTAATGCTGAGCGAGTGGGGGCTGATGGATTACACCTTCTTGAAATCGCAAGGGGAGAACTTCACTACCCCACACTGCATCGCAGAGAGCATTGACAACCTACGGCACAAGGTGCAGGAGTGAGTTGCCTTTTTTTCTTCTTCTTCTATTTTGGAAACCATTGTCATTGGGCAAATGATCTTTAATGTGTAAAAATCTACCACTTTGAACTGAATAAGGAGTCATAGAGTTACAACATTTAAAAATTTGTAGTTATCCCAAATGTATTTGAAATATACCAACACAACATATTACCAATGATGGAAAAGAAAGCAGTGAGAAGGGATCTGTGTGCCTTATCCAAGTTGACCGACATTCAGTACTTTACTTGTGGAGAACAGGCAGGTGACGTGACTTGCTCAGGGTGACACAGTGAGTCAGAGATGGGACTGAAACATCCAGTGGTTAGGCTCCAACACCACACTGCCTGCACATGACCACATGACAGCTTCACTCACAGCTCAAAAGCCCATTGGAGCAGAAAACAATTGATAAAAAAACATTGACCTGTGTAACCCGTCTGCCTAAAACACTGGAATGAAGTAATTTAACTGAGAAGAAAGCATCCTGTCTGCCCACAAGAACTTGCAGAGGCATTTCACAAACATATTTTAATTGTGCCACAAAATTAGAAGGGTGACCACTTGAGACTGGCATCACATTACTATGAATGCTTGATTGTTAAAAATATGTCAGTATGGATACCCTTTCCTAAAATATTACACATAGGTTCATCATGTCCCTGCCAAGAAGCACGCAAACATTTTATAAAGAAACTCTTCTTGGAAGGCAGCACAGTACAACTAATGATACGGTTATTTGACTGGCATGGACCTTCTGAGTAGAACATGATTAGAGACACAATACTAATATTAGATGCGGCCTCTTTTTGCACTTAATTTATTCATGGAATGGATTGTGCGTTCCTTTGAGATTCTGTTTCATGTTGACATGACTGCATCATGCAGTTTCTGCAGGTTTGCCATCTGCACATTCATGCTACAAATCTCCTGTTCTACCACATCTCAATGGTATTCTTTTGGATTCAGATCTGGTAACTGGGAAGGTGGCTGAAGAACACTGAACTCATTCTTATGGTCATGAAACCAGTTCGAGATGACTTTGGCTTTGTGACATGCTGGATTGTCATCATGCTGGAAGTAGCCATTGAAAGATGGGACAACTGTGGACCTGAATGTACACACATGGTCAGCAGCAATACTCAAATAGGCCGTGGCATTCGAGAAATGATTGATTGGTACCAATAGGCCCAAAGTGTGCCAAGAAAACATTCCCTACACCATTACACCACAACCACCAGCCTGGACTGTTGATACAAGACAGGTTTGGTGCATAGATTCATGCTGTTGGTGCCCAAATTCTTCCCCTACCATCTGTGTGCCTCAACAGAAATTGAGATTCATCAGACCAGGTGATGTTTTTCCATTCTTCAACTCTCCAGTTTTGGTGATCCTGTGTCCACAGCAGCCTCACAACATGGTCTTCTGCTTTTGTAGCCCATCCGCCTCAAGGTTTGACGTGTTGTACATTCTGAGATGCTTTTCTGCTCAGTACAGAGTGGTAATCTGAGTTACCAATGTCTTTCTGTTGGCTTGAACCAGTCTGGCCATTCTCCTTCGACTCCTCTCAACAACAAGGTGCTTCCGTACACAGAACTTGTGCTCATGGGATGTTTTTTTTTTTTTTGATTTTGCAGACTAAATTCTAGAAACTGTGTGTGAAACTTCAAGGAGATCAGTAGTTACAGAAATACTCAAGTCTGGCTGTCTGGCGCCAACAATCATTATAGTCACTATGGATATAGAATTATTATATACAAGTATGCCACAAAATGCTGATCAACACATAACTTTTAATACTCTGTCACATTTTTCTTCATAACAATTAGGCTTTACTGAATTTACCTGTAAATTCACTAATATTTCTTTAAATTTGAACTTGTCTTTAATAATTAGTTTTTTCACCAGCATAAAGGTTTAGCAATGGGTGCAGCTTTCAGCTTTTGTATTGTTTTAAAGTACAATTAATTTATTCTGGTGACAATGATTTCTCAGATCATATTATGATGTACTGATTTTTAAAAATTTTTGATATACTTTGTTATTTATAATATATTTTTCTAATCTGGAATGGTGACCCTTGGATCATTACTCCTTTTTCAAAAGTATATCAATAAAAATGGCCCTTACCTCAAATTTACTCTTAATTTCAATGTTCATTCAATTCCTCTTCTGGATGTTTTGGTTAGCATTGTCAATAGTTCTTTTTATTTTTCTTTATATAGAAAACCCACTGATTGTCATACTTTACTCCTCACTACTAGTTTTCACCCTCATTTATTATTTAACAATCACAGTTTTTTAGTCTTGGCAACAGCAGATCCAGCTCAGCGCCAGTCACACAAGGAGTTCCTCAGGGTTCTGTCCTTGGCCCTCTTCTCTTCTGTATTTATATGCTTGGCCATATTATTCGTAACTATGGACTGGGTTATCATTTTTATGCAGACGATACTCAACTCTATTTCAGTGTCAAAAGTGCAATTTCATGAGAGTTTTCTCAGGTCACAACTTGCCTCAGTGAAATTAAAACCTGGATGGAGCAGAAGACTTTAAACTTAAATTGCAACAAAACTGAACTCCTGCAAATTGGGACTAAAGTGCACTGTCAGTCACTCTTGGTGGTGATCTCATCAGACCTGCCTCTACTGCAAAGAACCTTGGTGTCATTTTTGATTCCTTCCGTTCTTAGTTTGCCCACATAAGCCACATTAAGAAACTTTCTTACTTTCACCTCCGTAATATATCCCGTGTTCGCTTATTCCTCTCCTTTTCTAATGCTGAGAAACCTTTCCCTGGTTTTATCACATCGATTATTGTAACTTGCTGCTGGCAGGTGCCACTTCTAATCTTATATCACAGCTCCAGCTTATTCAAAACTTGGCTGCAAGAGTCCTTACACAGACCAGCAGCAGCAAGCACATCACACCCATCCTGCTCTGTCTTCACTGGCTCCCTGTGTCTTACAGAATTGAATATAAAATTCTATTAGTAACCTACAAAGCTTTAAATGGCCTCGCACCGGACTACATCAGTGACCTTGTAAATCACTATGTGCCTGTCTGCCCACTAAGGTCCTCGGATTCTGTTAATCTTGTTGTGCCTCACACTAACCTGCACTCTGTGGGTGACAGGGCCTTCAGCTCCATAGCACCCAGACTTTGGAATGACATACAGAAATTAATTAGATCAGCAGGCTCCATTCATTCTTTTAAAAAACAACTTAAAACTTAAATCTATTTAAGAAGGCTTTTAACTTAACTTAACATTCTGCCCTTTCCTTCAGTTTACCTCTCCGTCCAGGTGCTCAGGACAAATTGTGTGTCTGTTATATCACAAATTAGGTTATCTGTTAGGTGTTTCTTTTAGTATTGAATTTAGTATTTTACTCTGGTTTATTGTCCTTTATACTATTTAATGCTTTGTTATCTGTTTCATTGTTCTATTCAGGAAAACATTTGTATCCAATGTTACATATACCCTGCTGTTTTTTCTAAGACTCTGTGAAGCGACTTAACCATGGGAAAGGCGCTACATAAATAAAATGTATTATTATTATTATTATTATTATTATTATTATTATTATTCTCAGCTTTTGTATAAGGTGAATCTGCTCTGTTCACTATGATTTTGTGAAAAGTTTTTTTTTTTTAAAAAAGGGGCAATTTAGAGAAATGCATAATCAAGCCCCATAAATGGGCAACTTTTATTAACAGAGATCAATTATGTGGATTGCATAATACATCTGCCACCAACAATCATGATCCTGTCAAAAACACTGCAATCACATTTTCTGTAGTAGGTCAGTAATAGTATTGCAGAACAGTCTTGAAAATATAATATGTACATCCTTATATGATGGCACCTGAAAATCATTTGTTTCCTCTTTCATGGCCTTATTTTTGTTCTGCACGAAAACATTAGAAATAGAACAAATACTCCCCTAGCCTCCATTTGAGCAGGCACATGTAATGCCATCAACAGTGGTGCAGCAGCTCTTCATTGGGATTAGGGATTTAATTTCACTTAACCCACCAGCTCATCCTGAATGAGCCTAGCTGAGAGTGAGGAGTGAGCCTTTGACTCTGTCCTTGCATTCAGTGTTTTCAGTATACAGTGCATCCGGAAAGTATTCACAGCGCATCACTTTTTCCACATTTTGTTATAAGCCTTATTCCAAAATGGATTAAATTCATTTTTTTCCTCAGAATTCTACACACAACACCCCATAATGACAACATGAAAAAAGTTTACTTGAGATTTCTGCAGATTTATTAAAAATAAAAAAATTGAGAAAGCACATGTACATAAGTATTCACAGCCTTTGCCATTAAGCTCAAAATTGAGCTCAGGTGCATCCTGTTTCCCCTGATCATCCTTGAGATGTTTCTACAGCTTAATTGGAGTCCACCTGTGGTAAATTCAGTTGATTGGACATGATTTGGAAAGGCACACACCTGTCTATATAAGGTCCCACAGTTGAAAGTTCATGTCAGAGCACAAAACAAGCATGAAGTCAAAGGAATTGTCTGTAGACCTCCGAGACAGGATTGTCTCGAGGCACAAATCTGGGGAAGGTTACAGAAAAATTTCTGCTGCTTTGAAGGTCCCAATGAGCACAGTGGCCTCCATCATCAGTAAGTGGAAGAAGTTTGAAACCACCAGGACTCTTCCTAGAGCTGGCCGGCCATCTAAACTGAGCGATCGGGGGAGAAGGGCCTTAGTCAGGGAGGTGACCAAGAACCCGATGGTCACTCTGTCAGAGCTCCAGAGGTCCTCTGTGGAGAGAGGAGAAGCTTCCAAAAGGGCAACCGTCTCTGCAGCAATCCACCAATCAGGCCTGTACGGTAGAGTGGCCAGACGGAAGCCACTCCTTAGTAAAAGGCACATGGCAGCCTGCCTGGAGTTTGCCAAAAGGCACCTGAAGGACTCTCAGACCATGAGAAACAAAATTCTCCGATCTGATGAGACAAAGATTGAACTCTTTGGTGTGAATGCCAGGCGTCACGTTTGGAGGAAACCAGGCACCGCTCATCACCAGGCCAATACCATCCCTACAGTGAAGCATGGTGGTGGCAGCATCATGCTGTGGGGATGTTTTTCAGCGGCAGGAACTGGGAGACTAGTCAGGATAAAGGGAAAGATGACTGCAGCAATGTACAGAAACATTTTGGATGAAAACCTGCTCCAGAGCGCTCTTGACCTCAGACTGGGGCGACGGTTCATCTTTCAGCAGGACAACGACCCTAAGCACACAGCCAAGATATCAAAGGAGTGGCTTCAGGACAACTCTGTGAATGTCCTTGAGTGGCCCAGCCAGAGCCCAGACTTGAATCCGATTGAACATCTCTGGAGAGATCTTAAAATGGCTGTGCACCGACACTTCCCATCCAGCCTGATGGAGCTTGAGAGGTGCTGCAAAGAGGAATGGGCGAAACTGGCCAGGGATAGGAGTGCCAAGCTTGTGGCATCATATTCAAAAAGACTTGAGGCTGTAATTGCTGCCAAAGGTGCATCGACAAAGTATTGAGCAAAGGCTGTGAATACTTATGAACATGTAATTTCTCAGTTTTTTTATTTTTAGTAAATTTGCAAAAATCTCAAGTTAACTTTTTTCACGTTGTCATTATGGGGTGTTGTGTGTAGAATTCTGAGGACAAAAATGAATTTAATCTATTTTGGAATAAGGCTGTAACATAACAAAATGTGAAAAAAATGTTTTGCTGTGAATACTTTCCGGATGCACTGTAGGTTTCTGTCTTCTCAAGACTCTTAAGACTGAATAAGTAGGATAAGAAAAGAAATGGGTGAATGGATATTGTGTCGATTGATTATTTTGTAACTTTGACTTTGTAACACCAGTCAGGATTAGCAAGTGAAAGTTTTGGTATTTCCTTTTAAACTTTTCCCGTACCAGTCGTCAGCACGTTGCATGGTTCTCATCTTCACTTCACATAGTGGACGTGTTAATGAACATTTACTTACTTACTATTTGTCACCTTTGGTGCAAGCCCACATGATAGCTCAACTGCTGAATTTGTGCACATTTTGCAGAGCCCACAAAAGCCACATCTACTGTCACCACTTCCTTTAATTTTCTGCAACCCACTGGTTGAAGATTGAGATCTAGGTCAGATAAAATCTGCACAGAGGTTTATAGGGCTGTGTTTCTTTGCAGAGGAAGGAACTGGCATTGCAGTTCCTTAGTTTTAAAGACTGTTTGCTCTTACAATGTATGGCTTTAAATTAAAGAATCACTTCTAATGAGAATGTTCTGGTTGTTGTGCCTTACCAGGATGGTCATGCGTTCTTCCCAACCAACACTTTCTGTCCACCTCAGTATTGTATAGCTGGTTCATTTGGGGAATGCTTGTCTAGATGTCTGTATATCCATGAATCAAGCAGGTTAGAGAATAGGTGGTCTAGAGATGCAGTGGCTCCTTGCAGTCTTGTTTTAATATTTTGAATTTTTTGCTTCTTAGTCCACAAGATCGTGTGATCTTAGAACTGATATCATCAATGATCCAAACTTAGCAAATTGAGAAATGTTCATTTGGAAGAGGGCTTTTCACAGTTATGATGGTGACTGGGATTCAAAGGGATTGGACTTAAAACTTGTTTGGCATGCTTCACAAGAGGTGGCCAGACTGTTCAGAGACTGCTAATGTCTAGCACTAAAATTACTGGTTTGTTGCCCTGGCATGGCATATATTCTTTCAATAAGCAATACCAAATAAACTATGGCATGAAATCACAAAGGATCTGGAACTGTTTTTTAGTTTTGCTATGTTAGTGAATATGAAAACCGCTTCTCTGATTCTTTTCTAAACAGTCCCATGAATGTGTTGCATGTTATTCCAACTTGCAAATAACAATTATGCTGTACTTTGCTCGTGTGATAATAACACTGCTACTAAATGTAATTTATCAGATTGATATCTGATGATTGGTGGTTAGTGGGCTGACAGCCTATGCTTTATCAACTCATGATGACAGTTATTAAGACCATCCCCATCATCACTGGTTTAGCAGCCATTTTTGGGGTTCACCAAAGTTAGCCAAAGTTTTCCTTCAATCTGCCGTTCGCAGCATATCCAGTCTTTTCACATATTGCAACACCACCTCCAACAATGTCTTCATTGGACTACCACTGGGCCTCGTCTCTTTCACCTCCATCTAGGTGAACCTCTTCACCCAATCACCCTCTTGCTTTGTGCTCCACATGTGTAAACCTTCTTTCTTCTCAGCACATCCATATTCAGAAAAGAAAAAAATGACTAAAATGATCACAGAGGCACGAGCCTTCATATACAGAGAATCTGTTGACTGGTGTGTATGAGGGCAGGGAGGATGACCTTTGGATTTGAACCTAAATATCTGGGACTATGAGGTAGCAGTTCTACTACCATTTTGTCCACCTGTGAATTTGTTTTTTTGCCAAATATAAATGTGCTCGACACTGAATTATTAACAGTATGCTTAACTTTGTGCTTTCATTTTATACAAATACTTTCACGGTCTGCTGGAAGCTGATATGCAAAATTCAGTTGCCAGTCGCTAACATCAAACATCATTCTTTTTAAAAACATGCAAACGCATTTCGCAAGGCCTAGAGGCTTTAACCAAGAGCCGGGCTTCTGAGGCTAGTGCGCCACCATATCTTATGTTGTGAACACTGTGAAGTAAGATGTCACATATTCATTTAATGTGTAGTAAAGCCTGAAGACTATGAACAACATGGAGCCATCCAGGAAAACACATTATAAAACTGGTGTTTCAAAATATAATAAACAATGTTAAAATAATAAAACCATGTCAAAATGTTCAAAAGTAATACCAGAAAAAGCCTGAAGATAGCAATAGCTTACTGGCTAGCGCTCAGATGTTGGAGTGGCTTCACTTTAGCATTTGTTTTTTTGTGGGCATCGCCATATTGTTGTTGGCAATGATGTCATTGCTGGCATGTGAGTGAGCATCAAAGTAATGAGTGATATCATTAAATCACCTTTGGAAGCGATGGTAGCCCACTTTATCTTATGTCCTAACACCGAAGACCCAAAAACCTACCTAAAAATAGCACTAGTCAGAAAAACTATTTGAGGAAAGGTTTAGGAAAAGATAACTGATTGTTTGTTGATTTTGAGTTTGGTTTGTTTTTTTGGATTTGGTATTTTAGTATCCCTGCTGTAACGTGTATTACCCCCAGCAGTGCTCTCCTGCCCCTATCTGGCTGAAGACAATTTCTTTTAGTTTCCACCTCTAATTTCTTGTTTCTTTAAACATTTAAACAATGGATATGTCATATCATAATGATTCCTGGTGCACCCCTCGATTTTGTACATTGATCTTCTCGACTCTTGCTCTGTTTTTAGATCTATTTTTCTAGTTTTGTGTTGTAAGGTTTGCCTGCCTTTGAGGTTTCCTTTCTGAAAACATACATCTGGATCTGCCCTGCGATGGACTGGTGCCCCACTTAGGGGGTTGTTCCTGCTTTGTGCCCTATACTTGTGGGGATAAGCTCCAGCATGCTGTAGCCCTGCTCAGAAGATGGTACGGCATGGGATGGCATGTCTGCATCATTCTGTCTTTGATCTCTTGAATGTACACAGGATATGTGTGCCTCATTGTGGGCTCTCCCAAATCTGCATTCCACTCCGGGTTCATGTAACTGTTCTGGATGTATTGGGTGATGTGCAGTGGTACACTCAGACAGCTTGACTTTTCCTCCATGACCGCTGGTGCTGTTATTCTTTGTTACTAGAGTTGCACCAAATTGGATTTTCCTGATTGGTACCGATTACCATTTTTTTTTTTTTTACTGAAAATCAATTGGACCAAATCCAATTGCCGGTCTGTGCATGCCCATTCTTCGTGTCACATGATCTGTCGAAATATTACCCATGAGTACTGGGGCAGTACAATTCCATTTATTGAGAAATTATTGAAACCCATTTTGACAGCCTTGAGCAACACCTAAAAGGAGAAAAGTTATAATCATCACTCCTTTAATGGTGTAATAAAATGGGCAGTAGACAGGAAAAGATTTGGGGATGGCCACCCCGCAGTCAAAATGAAAAAACGTCTTCACAAACACAAGTTCAAGGCAAACTGATTAACATGATGAAACATGTTTATAACTATGGAGGAAGACAGGAAAAGGTGGAGTCAGGGATGCTGGAAGAGGAAGTGATGTGGCAGGTAGATGGATTCTGGGTACTGGAAGCGATGTCATAACATGTGGTCAGAAGTGACGTCATCAGTGGGTGGACCGGTAGTGATGTCACTGAGAGGCACGGTCTTCGGCTGCAGAGGGACAAAATGAGAAAGGATCAGATGACAGTGCCAACCCCTGGTTTGGCTGAGAAAGCACACCATTTGAGCCTGTAAACCATCTCCCATACGCATGTGTGCGACAATAGTGAAAAGCGCTCTTTAATGTAAGAGCCTTGGAAAAGTTGCATTGTGAAATGATGCAGCCATTTTTGTGTAAATCAGCAGATAAGAAACGATCAGTGACATTACTTGGTTAGTCTCATACTGGGGAAGAACTCAAATACTCAAGAATCAATGCTGCAGTTAAGAGTGAGCTGGCAATGCACAGCTTAGTCCACACAGCCATAGGTAGCTTTTCAGACTCTGCACAACATCAGGGAGGAAGCAGCTTCTGAAGTGCAAATACATCACACTGTTACTCAAAATTAATTCAGATTAATACAGTTTAAATGCTTGTAAATTACTTCATTAATAAAAACCTGTTACTATAAAACAGTTCTTTTTCTCACAATAGCATAATACAGTCATCACTTGATCTTCCCACTGGTTGGGTTCCAAGTTCACACATAAGAAAATGAAATCCATGAATATTGGACAAATCCTCCCCTACCTACATGCACAAAATCAAACCTATCTATTATATGTAATGTCAGATGTGTCACAGTAGCTAGCTTTGTCCTTCACCCCTATAGGCATACTTAATACAATATTAAGTTGCTTACTTAAATTAAAAATCTTGCTTTACGGTATGTCTCCTCCATCTTCTGCTGAATCTTAGATATATTCTCTCTGCTTTCATACACTAATGACATTAAAACAGAAGTTTGGCTTTTATCCCCTCATTTTTGTGGAGTCCCGTGCACTAATTTTAACCCTGATTTTCATGCTTCATTGGGAACCTTGAGATCTCTAGATGGGGTGAAGTTCCAATATAGTGTGGAGTTAGTTTACTACAAACCTACGGAGGAAACGTCTAACTCTTAAAGAAATTCTTTAGGGACGGAGGTCACTGCTGCTTGCTTGCCCCTCAATGGCCACAGGACACTTCCCAACCATACAAAGAAATAGTCGCCCAAAACAGTTTCATTTGCCTTGCACTGGGTGAACTTGAAGCAACCTCCTTCTATCGTTGTTGCATCATATTTCTGGTGTTTGAGTTTGGCGTTGTACAATATTTTATTAATTAGGTGGGGTGCCATTGTGTGTTAAGGAAATAGGATCACCGCTCACCTGGTTATCACCTTGAAAGCATGACTTTTAGACTTGAGCCTGGGTGCCAATCGTTGCCCCAGTTGTCAAGACACCATTATATAAATTCATTGCGATGATTGTCAAAACAGAGATGTGTTTCTGTTTGCTTCCAGTTGCTTCTGTCTGAGGCAGAACAACAAAGCTTCCCTCAAAATATGGCACCGTATACCGCTCAGGTTTATTCCTTTAATCGCAGAATCACTCTCACCATATTGCACAAGTGTACAGGGCAGTGTTAGAAATGTCCATCCATCCAGCCATTTTCCATAGCAATTATCATGTTCAGGGTCATGAGGACTGATGCCTGTTTAAACATCATTAGATGCCAACTCCAGACAGAATGCCAGTCTGTGTCAAAACACATACATTCAGTGGCCTGAAGGAGGCATCACCAAGCCCCAAAACCCCTGACACAACTAGACCAGCACAGTCCTGGGTTGAAATAAAGTTATTTTATTTGACAGAGTACCTTGACAGGATTCATTATATCATTCACAGCAAAGCACAATACAATAAACGATGATCATTATCCTCTCCTTCCAAACCTCTCAGGCAAGCCTTGTCCATCTCCTCCCAACTCCAAGTCCCTGTGTGAGGCTGACTGGCTCCTTGTATGCCAGACCCCCAAGTATTTCTAGTGCCACAGCATTGCAACCCCAAGCAATTCTGAATCAGGCACTGCAACTATAAAGCTGCAGAGACCTCCCACGGCAGTGGCACTTTGCTGCCCCTGGGGCACCTTGAAGGGCTATAGCTCCCATAAACCTCTGTGGGAGCCCAAACTAGGGGCACACCCACAGAGTATTGGTACCTGGTCCACTGAGAAACTCTTTGTCCTCAATGGGACAGTCTTCTGTTGTTCTTCCTGCACTTATCCTGGCAAGGATGTCCATCCATCTTGGTGCTCGCATGGTATCCTTCTGGTATGATCTTTCATCTCGGCAGGTTTGTCAGTCTTCCTTTGTAAATTACAATACATATACCTACATCTCACTCATAATGGGCATTAACTTAACATGTATATCTTAGAGTTGGTGGATCTTTTTGGTTTTAAAAGATCATTATTAACACGATTGGTCATAGAAACATGATTACTGTGTATTGAGGGCACCACCCAATTGTTCTATCTATCTATCTATCTATCTATCTATCTATCTATCTATCTATCTATCTATCTATCTATTGTGAAAGAAATAGCCGGACACACAATGAGGGTTTGGAGCAGCCACCCGTATAGTTTCCCTGGCTGCAAAAAACTTAAATTTGTGTACAATGTGTACAGTTTTGACTCCAAAACAGAACTGCTCAAGTATGGAGGATGGAGGGTTTTTAAGATGGTTCAATGGAAGTGATGTCATCAGGGCTGAACCGGCAGTAATGTTCTCTGGGCCGGGACAGGAAGTGACATCCTTGGGGCCAGGACAGGAAGTGATGTCCTCGGACTGTAATCGGTCTCTGATCTGTGGATAGAAAAGAGAGAGGTTTACTGCAACCCGCCGCCCCCTGGCCTGATGTGGAATTGGCGTCTTCTGGTCCCTTTGGTTGACTCCCAAACACACGGTTAAGAAACCCCGGGCATGCACGTGTGTGACACTGTCTATTTCAATGTCTCTTTCCCACCATTTTCCTATTCTGTTTACCAAGTGCAACTCTAGATTATGATATAAGACCAGAGCTATTAGCCAAGACTGCCACAATATTCGCTGATTACACTAGTGCTGTTCTGTGCCTCACTTGTCCTGAACCCTCACAGTCTTTTCTGTTTCATTTGTAGGATGAGAGAATATGGCCCCACTGCTTTGGGTCCAGCTGCTCTTGTGTCCATAGCATTGGCCTCCAGGTACTCCGGGTCAAAGGTGAGTGTAGAGTTTACTGTGTTGTTAATTCAGTTTAAATGGAACTGAAGTGTATGTGTGTGGTGCAATTGCACAGTGGTTAGCACTGGTACTTCACAGACCCAGGGACACGGGTTTATAACCCAACCTGACCCCTTTTTGTGTGGATCTTTTTGTGGGTCTTTCTCTGGATAATCCCGTTTCCTCTCTTATCCCAAAGATATGCTGGTTAAGTTGATTGCTAACTGTCAGTTGGTGTAGTATTTGGGAATATGGCTGTGCTTTATAATTCATGATTCATGCCCTATTCTGGGTTGGCTCACCTCTTGCACCTGATGGCACTTAGAATGAGCTGATTTATAAAATGAAGGAATCGTAAAATTCAGTGGTGACATTTTTTGCACTTACAATATGAGGCTTTCTTTTCATAATTTTTAAGCCAAATAGGATAAGAAGCAAATGAGACAGATTCTACCAAAGATATCATATACTGCATGGAATTTAGTCACCTTTTAATTAATTACTCTTATTGTTTTATTTCCTTTATATTTTAAGCAAGTATGTGCATGATAAATGGCTTGCACTTGTTAATAAAATTAACTGAAATTCTGTATATTTCTTTGAACCCACTTTGCCTCAAGGAGACAAAATTCTCCCTTGCAAATCTGTGTGCAACTTAATAATTAGGCCTGGATGTGACACCAGTCTGTCACTGGACACACTCTTACTCTTTTATAACAAGAAAGTTACATAGCCTGACACAACATTGTCAAATATGCTTAATTTTGCCAGAGTCTAGCCCTACTACAATAAAGCCATAGCAGGGCCGCGCTCAAAAACACCAACACAATCAGGGCAAACAGAATCTCCTTGAAACAATGCAGGATGGTCCACCTAGGGTTTTTGGGGAATGGGGTCTCGGGTATTTCAGGTTTGTAATGCTGCGTATAACAACAACAACAACAACATTTATTTATATAGCACATTTTCATACAAAAAAATGTAGCTCAAAGTGATTTACATAATGAAGGATAGAAAAATAAGAGACACAGTAACAAAATAAAATAAGTCAACATTAATTAACATAGAATAAGTGTAAGGTCCAATGGCCAGGGGGGACAGAAAAAACAAAAAAAAACTCCAGACGGCCGGAGAAAAAAAAAAAAATCTGCAGGGATTCCAGGCCATGAGACCGCCCAGTCCCCTCTGGGCAATCTACCTAACATAAACGAAACAGTCCTCTTTGTATTTATGGTTTTCACGGAAGGACTTGATGATGATGATGATGATCACGTGGACTTCTGGCTTTTAGTCCATCAATGCTGGGGCATCATGGTGCTTTGAGTAGTTGGTGGTGGCGCAGGCCGCCACCACAGAGAAACCGGAAAAAGAAACAGAAGAGAGAGTAGGGGTCAGTACAGATTTTAGAGCCACCATGAATAGTTATTATGATGAATTGAACATACAGAGTATCAGGATTAAGATAAAGTGAAGTTATGAAAAGGCCATGTTAAAGTAATGTGTTTTCAGCAGTGTTTTAAAGTGCTCCACTGTATTAGCCTGGCGAATTCCTATCGGCAGGCTATTCCAGATTTTAGGTGCATAGCAGCAGAAGGCCGCCTCACCACTTCTTTTAAGTTTAGCTTTTGGAATTGTAAGGAGACACTCATTTGAGGATCTGAGGTTACGATTTGGAATATAAGGTGTCAGACATTCCGATATATAAGATGGAGCGAGATTATTTAAGGCTTTGTAAACTATAAGCAGAATTTTAAAGTCAATTCTGAAAGACACAGGTAACCAGTGTAGTGATATTAAAACTGGAGAGATGTGTTCAGATTTTCTTTTCCGAGTTAGGATTCTAGCAGCTGCATTCTGCACTCGTTGCAAATGATTTATGTCTTTTTTGGGTAGTCCTGAGAAGAGTGCGTTACAGTAATCTAATCGACTAAAAACAAAAGCGTGAATTAATTTCTCAGCATCTTTCAATGATATAAGAGGTCTAACTTTTGCTATATTTCTTAAGTGAAAAAATGCTGTCCTAGTGGTCTGAAGAATATGTGATTTAAAATTCAGGTTACAGTCAACGGTTACCCCTAAGTTTTTTACTTCCGTCTTAACTTCTAATCCTAATGCGTCAAGATTATTTCTGATAACCTCACTGAATCCGTTTTTGCCAATCAATACAATTTCAGTTTTCTCTTTATTTAACTTGAGAAAATTACTATTCATCCATTCAGAAATACCAGTAAGACATTGTGTTATTGATTCGAGAGAGTCGGTGTCATCAGGTGCTACTGATAAGTACAGCTGTGTGTCATCAGAATAGCTGTGGTAGCTCACGTTGTAACTTGAGATAATCTGACCTAATGGAAGCATATAGATTGAGAAAAGAAGCGGACCCAGGATAGAGCCTTGTGGAACCCCATATAGAATATCATGCGTCTTTGAGTTGTGATTACCAAAATTACTCTTTTTTATAAACACATTTATACTGCTAATACACTCAAATAAAACTAAAGGAACAAAGATTTCAAATCCCCTCATATAATAAGGCAGTTTATTACTTAGGTACTTTAAATAACACCTTATACACATTTTGGGGGCTTACTGCTATGTCTCAATGCTATCTATAACCATTCTGACACTGCTTGCACATATGATAACTCCATTGAATTTGGAAGCCACTTATAGTTTTTATTCATGTTGCTCAATAATATACGTACAGGCCTATGTGTGAATAAATTGTGTCTGCGTCAAGTCCTGGTATAAGGGTCTAGCTGTAGACCTCTAGCGGCAGACCCCTTTGTGCCATAGGCCCCTATGACATCAGTCAAGGGCCTGTGGCTGAAGGCTGAGGTGATGTAGGGCCCTGCGGCTGTAGTCACCACCATGGAAGCCTTTAGCCAGACTCTACTGGGGGGTCCTGGCCTATCTGGTGTGCTTACTCTGTTTGGTGTCTTTTAGTTTTTTGGTATTGATATGCTGAGTAATATCCTTGCATCCTTTATGGGAAATAGACAACTACCGCCACCGTATTGTTATTCAATACACAAGCACAAATGCCTATTATTCACGTGGCTAAAAGAACTAAATGCCTTGATATCACTTCCCAGTTCGTAAGCTTCAGCTGATAAATGCAGAATTTCTGATTGGTCTGATATTTCTTGATTTGAACAGAATGGATATGAGTGAAGGTTTTTAATGCATTGAAGGATGTACGCTCCAAACTGTTCTTTCTACGACAACTTGCCTACTTCTCTGTTGATGAACTTAGAAATAAATTATGTATAAAATACAGGACAAATGAGCATTTTTTGAAATAAAATTGAACTGGGCAAGAATTATGTGACTCTCTCGGGAAGTACAGGGCATCTGGTAATGCAATGCCACGTTAGAGTTGCCAGATTGCCTAACACACAAATCTTTGCAATGTAGAAGGAAAACCTATTCAAACACAAGGGCAATGTGCAGCACACTCTACACAGCGAATGAACAGAATTTGGATTAGAAACCATTGCCCTGGATCTTTGATGAAGCTGTGCTAACCAAGTCTGCAACATCACCCCACCACCAAATTAAGCTTCTCCACTGACTCCACTGACACATTTATGAGCTGGGGGACAAGCTTGGAGTTCATAGATTACTGTACCGTCTTCATTGTGTTCAGGGTGGCAGGAACTGGGAGAATTCACAAAATCTTTTTGTGCAAAGCAAAGTATGAATGTGGCATCAGCCTACTATAAGGCACGCTCAGTCACACATCCTCATTTGTACTGAGTCCGAGTTTTGGGTTGGAATCAGAGTGCCAGAGGAAAAGACCACTAAAAATGGGCAAAATGAGTAAACTCCACACAGAATTCAAGCCAAAAACAAATTTTCTGAACTTGTGAGGAAGCATGTGACAATGCAGGTTCTTGCTCCATGCTCCCGCCACTCTTCTGGGAGCCCTTGTTGGTACTGTAATGTAACCAGATGAGCTGGACAATGAGGATACCCAAACAAAGTAAGGAGAAAGGTACAAAGTACAAACGGCGCTTTTATTTAAAACCAACAAAGCAAATCCAAAGTGTTCAAATAAAGTGCAGTGCTCCAAAACATTTCAATAAATAAATAATCCATTAAAACAGGGTGAAATGTGGAGGTTAAAATCCAATAAATAAAACTGAGGTTAAAATACTGGCTGGAAGCAGTTCCTTCTTTAAAAAAAACACGTTGACTTCTTCAACTGGCAGCTCCCCTGCTTCTCCCATCCGGGCCCTACCTGCAGCTGACTTCTCTTACCGCTCTGTTTTCCTTTCGGTTCCTGGCTCCGTTGGGCACCGCCAGACCAACACTCAGGTTCCCCCAGTGACCAGGGAGCTCACACTGGGGCTTCAACCTCCCAAGCCTCCGACTCCCGCTGCCTTTTGCGGCAAGCCATCCTCTATCGTGGTCATTCCTACTCCTCTGCAAAACACAGCAGGAGTGACCCAATCCATCTGCCCCCCCGGCCGAATACCCCACTAGGGCTCACTTCCCAGCTGCCTTCCACTATTACAGCGAGCCTGATCTCACTCGCTCACTCACACTGGCTCCTTTGCTTCCTGCCTTCTTCTCCCTTAACCTCTGTTCTTTTCTTTCTTCCTTTCTTTTTTTTCTCCCCCCTCGGCACTCGCGCTCCTACTATATATAATGGTGACGTGGCACAGTTGTGGTGATCAGCAGCTCCCGGCATCAATCACAGACATGGGAGACCTGTGCACTTCAGTATGGAAACACCTAAGCCCGCATCGCGACAGGAAAATGCTCCGGCTACACTACCATGCCCCCTTTTTAAGCCGCGAGTGTGGCGATTATTTATTTAAAACTGGCCTTTTCTTCTAAGCCGCAGACCCGCTATACCACACAGCAGCACTGAATATCATGCCACCATGCCACAAAAGCAAAGTGGAGAATGTACACACTCCACTTATACAGTGGTAGTCACACCCAGGTCCCTGGAGCTGTAGCATGCACTAATCACTGTGCCACCCATTAAATAAAATTATAGGGCAAATGTTCTGTCTGTAAAGAAAAACCTAATTATTTAGTTGTGAGTGCATTTTAGAAATCCCTCTATTTTCTGAATCTGCTTAATCGGATTTTAGGGTTGTAAGAAACTAAACCTTATTGTACACCACTAGCATTAAAATCGGTCTATTAGTTATAAAGACAATTATCATAAGGGAGAAAAGCATTACCAGCATTGCACTAAGAAGCCTTTGTGTGTGATGTGTGTGGGTGTGTGTGCGCCCATTTGTGTATTTGTTATTCTCTGCCCTCAAGGCATCGCCATACTGTCTTACTCTAAGCCTGGCCATCGATTTAATTTTCAGCACATGTCCAAACATTGGTGAACTTTTGAAAAGGAGCACCACACTTCTACACTACTGTTTTTATAACTGGTTCATGTTTGGCACTGCACATAAAGTATACCTGGTGTTCATTTGACTGGAATTTGAACAAAATGCATGATATGCAAGTACACACATCACAGAGGGATGGAGTTTTGTTATTTCAGAACAGCATGTTGATTTTTCGTAAAAGTTTTTGCAATGCAATATTTCACTTTAGATTGGGGCTACATAAATTCTAACATAAAGAGGTGGGTGCTCATTTGTATAACATTCGGGAGAGTTTTAATAATGTGAGGTGCTCTGGGCTCAGCCACTGGCAGCACCTTCCTCCCACCTTGTTCTCTGGGTGGCGTTATGCACAATGTGTTATGTTCTTGTCTTCTCTGTCACGTTTAACTCCCACGTGATGCCACATCTTTAAGGTGATTCACTTGATTTTGTGACTTTTGTTGATTTGTGCCTTCACAACACATGAATCTCAATAAATCGAGGGCCTCACACACAGGTCCAGTAGGGCTGGATTTGGTGCTTTGGGTTTTAATCAGACCTTAACTCTACTTGTTAAGAGAAATCTTTGTTAAGTAGATCTCTATAGCCCATTTTTGCTGGGATCAGCATGGCTAATATTATACTAGTAATTGCTTTATAATAATTATAATTCATTGGTGGCATGGTGACACAGTGGGTAGTACTGCTGCTTCATGCATCCTGCATTAGAGGGGATCAAATCCTTTCATTATCCATAGGGAGTTTACATGTATAGACTTGTTGATACCCCTGCATGAAAAGAGAAAAACCCACACTTATCTCTGAAATAGCATGAAAATGATAAAAGTAATTGGCACCTGTCATTGTTTATTACGTATTTAATAAAAAGCAGACTTTGTTTGGAGTTTGGATTGAACAGAATATTTCAAATAATAACACAAATCAAAATGGGACCCTTAATTTAATATTTTGTTGCTCAACCTTTAGAGACAATCGCTGCAAGCAAATGATTCCTGGAGCTCTCCATGAGACTTCTGCACCTTTTAACAGGTTGTTTGGCCCACTCTTACTGAGCAAACTTCTCCAGCTGAGTCAGGGTTGAAGCGGGGCTTCTTTAGACTGCATGTTTCAGTTCTTTCCAAAGAGGATTCAAATCAGGTCTTATAGAAGGCCACTTCAGAATAGTTCAATGTTTTGTTCTTTTGTGCTTTTAGTTGTGTGTTTTGGGTCATTATCCTCTTGGAGGATCCGTGACCTGCGACAGAGACAGAGCTTTCTCATACTGGGCAGTACATTTCCCTCCAGATTGTTTTGAAAGACATATCAAAGGCTTGTAGGTATACATGGGAAATTGCTTTTCATTTAATCGGTTTTCAGGTGGCATATTGCACTTTTTCAATGAGCTTTAAGGTAACCAACAAATTTGTCCATGTCTGTATGTGTGGTTTTTCCCCTTCTAGATGCTACAGTTTTCCTTCTAGATGTCCAGAGAAATGCAGTTTACGATATTCAGCATCCATAACATACAGTGGGGTGTGAAAAACTATTTGCCCCCTTCCGGATTTCTGATTCTTTTGCATGTTTGTCACACAAAATGTTTCTGATCATCAAACACATTTAACCATTAGTCAAATATAACACAAGTAAACACAAAATGCAGTTTTTAAATGATGGTTTTTATTATTTAGGGAGAAAAAAAAAATCCAAACCTACATGGCCCTGTGTGAAAAAGTAATTGACCCCTGAACCTAATAACTGGTTGGGCCACCCTTAGCAGCAATAACTGCAATCAAACGTTTGCGATAACTTGCAATGAGTCTTTTACAGCGCTCTGGAGGAATTTTGGCCCACTCATCTTTGCAGAATTGTGGTAATTCAGCTTTATTTGAGGGTTTTCTAGCATGAACCGCCTTTTTAAGGTCATGCCATAGCATCTCAATTGGATTCAGGTCAGGACTTTGACTAGGCCACTCCAAAGTCTTCATTTTGTTTTTCTTCAGCCATTCAGAGGTGGATTTGCTGGTGAGTTTTGGGTCGTTGTCCTGTTGCAGCACCCAAGATCGCTTCAGCTTGAGTTGACGAACAGATGGCCGGACATTCTCCTTCAGGATGTTTGGTAGACAGTAGAATTCATGGTTCCATCTATCACAGCAAGCCTTCCAGGTCCTGAAGCAGCAAAACAACCCCAGACCATCACACTACCACCACCATATTTTACTGTTGGTATGATGTTCTTTTTCTGAAATGCTGTGTTCCTTTTACGCCAGATGTAACGGGACATTTGCCTTCCAAAAAGTTCAACTTTTGTCTCATCAGTCCACAAGGTATTTTCCCAAAAGTCTTGGTAATCATTGAGATGTTTCTTAGCAAAATTGAGACAAACCCTAATGTTCTTTTTGCTTAACAGTGGTTTGCGTCTTGGAAATCTGCCATGCAGGCCGTTTTTGCCCAGTCTCTTTCTTATGGTGGAGTCGTGAACACTGACCTTAATTGAGGCAAGTGAGGCCTGCAGTTCTTTAGACGTTGTCCTGGGGTCTTTTGTGACCTCTCGGATGAGTCGTCTCTGCACTCTTGGGGTAATTTTGGTCGGCCGGCCACTCCTGGGAACGTTCACCACTGTTCCATGTTTTTGCCATTTGTGGATAATGGCTCTCACTATGGTTCGCTGGAGTCCCAAAGCTTTAGAAATGGCTTTATAACCTTTACCAGACTGATAGATTTCAATTACTTCTGTTCTCATTTGTTCCTGAATTTCTTTGGATCTTGGCATGATGTCTAGCTTTTGAGGTGCTTTTGGTCTACTTCTCTGTGTCAGGCAGCTCCTATTTAAGTGATTTCTTGATTGAAACAGGTGTGGCAGTAATCAGGCCTGGGGGTGGCTACGGAAATTGAACTCAGGTGTGATACACCACAGTTAGGTTATTTTTTAACAAGGGGGCAATTACTTTTTCACACAGGGCCATGTAGGTTTGGATTTTTTTTCTCCCTAAATAATAAAAACCATCATTTAAAAACTGCATTTTGTGTTTACTTGTGTTATATTTGACTAATGGTTACATGTGTTTGATGATCAGAAACATTTTGTGTGACAAACATGCAAAAGAATCAGAAATCGGGAAGGGGGCAAATAGTTTTTCACACCACTGTAGCTCTGTGTGAGTGTGAGTGGTAGTGTGCTCATGGGTAGTCCCTAACATGGACTGGTGTCCCATTCTGGGCTAATTCCTGCCTTATGCCCAGGGCTGTCAGGTAATGCTCTGGCCTTCAGATTTCATTGTTCCCTACAGAGACTCAAGGCATCCCATGCCAGTCACAGCAAAGCATCCCCAAAACATAACCAAGCCTAATCCATGTTTCACAGTAGGTATGGTGTTCTTTTCTTTGAAAGCTTCATTTTTTTAATCTGTGGACATAGAGCTGATGTGACTTCTCAAAAACCTCCAGTTTTCTCTCATCTGTTCAAAAGACATTTTCCCTGAAGCACTGTGGCCTCTTTAGCAAATTCGAGTCTGTCATTTTTATGTTTTTCTTTCAACAGTGAAGTTCCTCCTGGGTCCACTTCTATTGAGCCCACTGTAACTCAAAAAGCGATGGATGGTGCTATTAGACACTAATGGGCCTTGACCTTAGAGTTCAGCTTGTATCTCTTTGGAAGTTGTTCTTGCCATTTCGTGTACAATTCTCACTAACCTTCTGCCCATTCCGGGGTTGATTTTTCAATTTCAGCCACATCCAGGAAGGTTGGCAACAGTCCCATTGACTTTAAATTTCTTAATAATATTTGCAACTGTTGTCACAGGAACATCAAGCTGCTTCGAGATGGTCTTATAGCCTTTACCTTTGACATGCTTGTCTATAATTTTCTTTCTGCTCTCCTTAGACAGCTCTCTCTGGTCTGTTTTAAGTGTAGGACAGATGATGATTCCAAACAGCAGAGTGACTACTTTAATCTAGTTAAATAGACCAAATCACTGACTGTGTGATTGGAGATGTGTGAAACTAAATAAAGAAAACAGCAAGTTGGCAAAGTCACTCAAATCCAATTATTTGATCTTTTCTAGGGGTGCCAACAAATGTGTCCAGGCCATTTAAGGATATCTAATCTTATACTTGATCTCTTTTCACACCTGCTTTGCTTTACTTGATGGCATATCAAATGCTTGCAGGTATACCTGGGACAATTGCTTTTCATTTCATCGGTTTTCAGGCAGCATATTGCACGTTTTCAATGAGCTTTAAGGGAAACAACAAATTTGTCCACGTCTGTATGTATGGTTTTTTCCATTCCAGATGCTATGGTTTTCCTCCTAGATGTTCAAAGAAATGCAGTTTAGGTTATTCAGCATCCATAACTTAGCTCTGTGTGAGTGTGAGTGGTAGTGTGCGCAGGGGTAGGCCCTGACATGGACTGGTGCCCCATTCAGGTCTGATTTTTACTTTTATCCCCAGGCCTGTCAGGTAATGCTCTGGCCTCTCGTAACCTTAAATTGGATCTATTGGGCTTGAATATGCATATATATTATATTATATTATATAACATTAATAAAACAATTATGGAACACACATGTGCTGCTTATATTTATTGTCTAATGTTTTATTTAATGTTTGCTTTTGTAATCTTTCCCTGCAGTTTTATTATACTGCTGCCTAGTACAATATGTTGCAGACATGCAAGTTAACATACTTGACTTAATGCTTGGATTATATGTGTTTAAAATATGGTGGAAAGGGTTTTATTTATGAACTGTCCTGCTTAATGTAGATTTTATTTTATGCCTTATCACACATTTGTATTCTGCCTTTGTGGATTCTATCCTGCACTTCACTTCTCCTGGAGTGTGTTGCAGTGACAATTTGCAAGATGAACAGACACCAAGCCACACTCCTGGCAGTAGTCTTCAACATCTGTTGAATTCCTAGGTGGTCTCAGTCCAGCTGAGACATATGATTTCTCTGCTTTGTCCTGGGTATGCCCCAGATGTTGTCCTATCTAAATTCATCCTCACTAGATGCACAAAACACCACAGCTGGCTCTTCTTAATGTGAATAAGTAATTGTTACTGCAGGCTCCTCTTATATTGCCATATTCCTCGCGTTTTCACTAACAGTGAGCCCATCAGCGATCTCATTTTTAGCCAATATCTCATTCTTCTATTCACCATCCAGAGCATTCGAGTCTACTTGAGGCTACAAAAGTTTTAGATTGAAAGTTTAGTATCCGCTTTACCACTACTGCACTAATCAGCCTTACAGCATCTCTGGAACTACTCCTCTACTTTGGGCATCTTCTAATTCTCACTTTGTAGAAAGCAAGCCATTCTTCGAGGGGTGAAGGACCATGATCTTCAATTTGGTGGTACTCATCCTCAACCTAATCGCATCACACCTATCTGAAAATAGCTCTATTGAACACTAATTCTCTTATTGTGATGAAATCAAGATGACAGCATCGTCATCATCTACTAAGAGCGAAGATGAGGGTAAACTGGGATGTTTGCTTAAAGCTGTTTGGCAATGTTCAAGTGTATTCAGCAGCTAAACATTTCACTTCATTAGTAATGGTCTGAAAAAAAGCAACATAGCTGATTCCCATGGCACATAGCTACAGTAATTAAAGGAGCCATGTTCAATCACCTGAATATTTCTGCTCTTATTCTCACCACACGTAACGATATTGTGAATTCTTTTTTCTCTCAAAGTACTGTGATTTGTTTTAACTCTTGTAAACACAATTCTGCATACCGACTTCTGCCCATTATAACCACATCTGCTGTTTCTCAGAGTTATTTCTCTGTTGTATATTATTAAAATGAAACTACACCACAGCCAGCTTGTGCTGCCCACCATTTTCCGCTAAGTTCTGGCGCTTAGCATCTGAGGTTCCACCAAAGGTACTTTAAGTACAAGACCATATACCGAGAAGTGGGCAACTTTTTGCCAAACAGTTTCGAGTTGCTGTCAGTAAAGTGCAGCATTTGAGTCATTATGCCAGGTATTTTTACAAAAAGAAAATGGGTCTAAAGTAAAATAATAATACTGCCTATTCTACGCTCTGTTCCTGTGCTCTGGGGATTTTCAGTGTCACTATCTGTCTGTCACTCCTCCTGATTCATTTGCTTGTGTGCATTTCTGGTCGGAGTCCAGTTGAAACTCAGCAACATAGTAGCTCTGTTTTTTGAGAATGTTATTTTATGTCTAAATAGAGAAGATGGTTAATGACACAGCATTGTGGTTATGAAGACTTCATTAGGAATGTAACTGAAGAGGAAAAAACAGTTTAACTATAGAAATAAAGGGCAGAACAAAGCCAGGAAGATGAAAGGAGTAAAAGACAAGATTAACTGTGAAAGCAGCCATTAGCAAAGCTGAGTAGTAAATTCAAGTAAGAGTCTTTGTGCACTATATACACTTTACAATAATGCCCTTATAAACTTATAAAGGGAGGGTTGTGAATTGGGGTTTTTAGCATCCAAAGATTAGTTTTAGTCTATTTTTTTTTTTTTTTTTTTTACATTGGCTTTTTACATAGTTGTTTATTGTTATTTTTTGGAATGTCAAGTCGACACAATTTTGCCTAGCATTCTTCACACATTCACCACCATTTTTTATTTCTACTCTTTCTTTTTGAAAGAGGAGAACCAGAGAATGCAGAAGTCAAAGCCAAAGATCAAACCACACCTTTAAAAAGCCAAAAAACAAAACACAAAAATTGTGTTCAAAATGTTTTTGAAAAGTAGAAAAGAAAGAATCACACTAATATTCAAGAAAGTTATCCTGAAACTCAGAAACTGAAAATGTGTACCAGTGCTGACAGGTCACAACCTCTGAGACCAAACACTAGCAACCAGGAAGTCATGTCTTAATGATGGGCTCAAAAAATGGCAGCACCCATAACTGAACAAAATGGCACCCAAATTTCACAAAATATTTTCAAACAAATTAAATCAATTTTTAATGCAAAAACTACCAAATATTTGGAATCCTCACAGCCCAACCCTAGTAAGGGATAATGAAACAGCAAAAATTTTCTAAGAAAAGGCTACGAAAAATTAAAATCATAATAGCTTTGTTTTTATGGGGACCATGATTTTGTAGTTAGCAGTGTCCCTATTACTAGTTACTTGGTTTACAACATCGTTATACAGTCCATACAAAAGACACAGAGACTGATGTTAAAATTTTAGATTCTTACCAAAATCTACCCACTCTAGTAAAATCTCAGTTAAGGTAAAGGCCTTCTAGTGTGGTTAGGACCCTTTTGTGACTAATTCTATAACTTTTTGAAGTACATTTTGGTATCATCTCTAGCTTTTCTTAATGTCTCCTGGTTCTGGTGTGAGTCTGTGCCTTGGTTTGTGTTTGTTCTTATATAGCCCAAAAAATCTGTTATTTTTGTTCGTTTTCTTTTGTTGTATTCCTTTTTCATTTTATCAATAAAATTTGATGATAAAAAAATGTTTCCTGGTTCTAGCCTAAGCATTACCCCCTGGCAATTCTTTATGTGTGTTCCTAAATGTTACACCTTCATCTCCCGCTCCTTGTCTACTAATACTGGACAAGCCAGCTTCCTCCTTGGCTTCAACATGGAAACATTACAAGGTTATTCATTTAGTCTTGGAGGAATGTGTGATCCAAACCTGAGAAGAAGCTTCTGTTTGTTTCTTAAAAAATCTTCTTTTGAAACCCTTAGACTGAACACAAACCGAGTCCAGCCATGATGAAGAAATGTGAATTGTTCTACAAAAGGCTCATAAGCACTCTCTGAAATGGTCCTCTTTCAGTAATGCAAATATCTGGACACTGCCTACAAAACATGGAGCAAATATGATTTTTGGGCTGTCAGGAGACCGTTGTTAAATGTCAAATGTTCCAAAGGAGCCAGATATGACATGATTGGTGACATATTTGCAAGTGAAACACCGGCTCCTCTTACAACAAAACTTGGTGGGGAAAGCGATTCTGCATTGTGAAGTGAACAATGGATTTGCTTAAGTTAGGTCATCATTGGGAAGAGATCATGGATGGATTATCTAAAAGGGCTTTATGGAAGGATTTGTCTGGAATTCTGTAGATTTTTTAATGACCTGTAAGTGATAGCGAGGAAGAGAGAGAGAGTGATAGGAAGGAAAGGAATATTTTCTTAATCCATTAAAAACCTTTTCCTGCTGACTACCTCCCTCAGGCTGATGTTGTATTATACAACTTCTAGCTGGATTGTCTGTCAGACTTGATGACTGCAGTTGCTGATCTCACTATGTCAGATTCTGTAGCTAGATTTTGCTCTGTATGTCATCTTAGATGACTACATAATGACTTTCCAGCACTGCATTCACATTTTCAAAGTATAACTAGCACAGCCATTTTTCTGACAGCCTGACTGCGTGCAATCAGTGTTGTATGAATGCTTTCCAGGTACAACAAGTTGAGCCACAGTCTTGGCTTTTTTTCATTCTGTTGTAGTATATAAAACATGTGACATCAAACAGACAATTTTCTCTTCTGTTTTTCAGGTCTAAAACACCCAGGGTCCTTCTTATTTTTACTATAACTGCATTATATTTATTGTATTTCCGAGTGAGCACACATTGATTGTCAGATCTCATATGCATTCAAGCAGGCCATTATGACTTCAGACAAAAATCAGACCTATTTGACTTTGTCGGGGTGAGTCGCAGACTTGTTGGACTGAGTTGCTGGGTATGTCAGATAACATGGATTGGCAGTCACGGGAGTGCATCTCAAGTACTGCCGACTGGCAAAGTTTATATCAATGATGTCTATGAATGAAAATCTCTGGAAAGGTAGGACCTTTAGGCAAAGTTCTTTTCTTTAGCCTACTTTACGAAAGCAGAACTATCTTTTTCGCTGGACACATTCCGTTATAGCAGAAGGGGGCTGAATGCACCCCAAGGAAACGGGGTCGCTCCTCCGAAAGCCCCTCTTAAGTGGTGATTGAATGGGAAACAAACACAGTTTTTTTACCTTCTCTTTGCTAGATCAGCTGCTGGCTTGCTGCTGCTGCTGTGCCATGTGATCTGCATCTCGCAAGGCACTTCGAACATTTAAAAGCCTCTACAGCTGCTGTCCTTTGGTCTCACTGCCTTGTCCCTCTTTTCCCTCAGACATCCTCTGCTCCTGTTGGGGCTCCCGCTTCCGAGGCGCACCCCTATGAAGAGGAAGATTTTTTATTCTTTTTTATTGAGAGATGGAGCTGTGCCTTCTGGGTACACACGGAGCCCGATTTACACCTGAAAGAGACTTATATTTGTTTGAAGTGTTTGAATAATGTTTCTGTCTCTAGAATCTCCTGTGTGCATCTGTGCAGCTCTGTGACCCAAGCGTGACAAAATATATATATCACTTGCAGATATGTCACCAGCAATTCCAGTTGTTACTGGTCCATTTTGGAAAATAAATATCAAACAACTGGCCTCCTGCAAGTCCAAAAACCTCATGTGCTATGTTTCTTGTAGGAAGTGTCCAGCCCACAAAGGTGAAACAGGCAGGTGGCTTGAGCACTTCTGAGCCGCTAAGACCAAAGACTTTACAAAATGTATTGTGCTGCAGAACATTTCAAATCCTTTGATCATAGCCACACTGACCTCTTTCTTTTCTTTTTAAAAACACCTTTTAACAAAAAAACAAAGAAGCTAAACACATTCTCATGTTTGGTTCCCACATTCTTCCAGGACTAAACAACTGTCTGACTTTATAATCTCTTCTCTCATCTCCTCTAATGGCTGCTTTTTGCACCCACTCTTATCTTCGACTCCTTTCATCTTCTGGTTATGCCCCCTCCCTTCCCTCCTAGTATTTAACCTGCTTCTTTTTTTTTCATTCACCTACCTGATGAAGATAACTTCTCCTTTTGTTTTTATAAGCATGAGAATAATCTTTACTGTTTCCCAGTGACAGAGCTATGCATTTAATTAATTACAAATGGCTTAGACTATCTGATATCTGTTTGGCATCATTTAAAAGTCTGAAACAAGTCAGAAAGTATTTATCTGAGACTGAGTGCACACCTCTTGGGCAGCAGACAAGCCATCATTGCTACAGAAGAAGATATGGGGTGGGCCATACTGGTACCGTGCTCCTTCATTGCCCTACAGTGTTGAGATACAGCTGTAAATTGTGCTTATACTATAGAAGAAGGTAAAGTTAGACTTGGCTGCCATAAATGATGTGGCTTTGCAGAGTCCTAGTTCTATTCCAGTCACTATCTGTTTGGAGTTGACATGTTCTCTCCATGTATGTGGCTCAGTGAGGTGCATGGGTCTGGCAACCCATCCATACAAAGGAAGCCTTAATGTCAAAACTCAAAAGCTTATCTCCCGCCCCTTGTCACCTCACTACCCCACTAGGCACACACATGTACCCACAATCTATGACCATCATATATGCCAATAATAAATCAGATACAGAGATTAAAGTAAAATGAAAAATTCCAAAGTTCATTAACACTAGAATCCCTAAAGTCTACGAAAAATCTTGTAATCCCGGCCCACCAAACAAGCACACTTGTTTTGTTATACTTTTACCTTTTGCGAAAGTGTTTATTTGATATTTGGACTTCAGTCTTCACACATTATACACTTCATGTCTACATTTTGTGAATTATTACTAAAATATGAAAACATTTCTTTTTTAGTTATGTGTTCCTGCCTCAGATTTCATCCTACATTTACACAGATTGCTGAAGACACAGAACACATATGAAATGTATGTATTACATCCATCTATCCAACCATTATCCAACCCGCTATATCCTACAGGGACACGGGGGTCTGCTGGAGCCAATCCCAGCCAACACAGGGCAGAAGGCAGGAAACAAACCCCAGGCAGGGCGCCAACACACACACACACACACACCAAGCACAATTTAGAATCGTCAATGCACCTAATCTGCATGTCTTTGGACTGTGAGAGGAAACCAGAGTACCTGGAGGAGAACATGCAAACTCCACGCATTTAGGACCCGGGAAGCGAACCCAGGTCTCCTAACTGCAAGGCAGCAGCGCTACCCACTGCACCAATGTATGTATTCCAAATGATGATATATTTTTTAACCAATACAACTCCAGGCACCTCACATGCATATAAGGAGCCTGTGCTTGAGCCTGAGTTGAGCTCTGTTGAGTGGGGGGAGGGGGTAGCAGGCTGGTTTTTGATTGTGCTGATCGATATATTTACAAAACAAAAGATGTTGATGGAGAGGTGTGAAGGGATTTAAGGTGGGCTGGGATTACAAGTTTTTTCATAGGCTTCAGTGATTCTAGTGTGAATGTACTGAAATAAGTGTAAGAATCTAAATGAAGGGTGAAACATCACCTCTGTAGGAAATCAGCTTCCTTCTGATCGTGTAGTTAATTACCATAAATGTAACATTTTTGATAGGTTTATGGCACTTGGTGGGACAAAGGTAATATATAATGAAATGTTTTGAGGTCACATATTTGTTCCAAATAAAGCAAAAGGCCATATAGTGGGATTCCTTTGTTCGTGTTTACCATTGTTAATTTCATCTTATCTTGTGCAGTGCTTTTATTGTCTTTCACATTGTCATGCTCACAACTGTGTCGGTGGTATTGGATTAAATATGGCTGGGAAGGCTCCTAGAAGCTATGATATTAGCTGCTTTCTGACTATCCATAATGGCACTCTCTTTATTCTCAACTGCCGTATTTATAAGTTGTTCAAATCACAATTTGGATATATTTTTTTTTTTTGGTTAGGTAAAATTTCCAGCAAAACAGTTTCTTTTGCTTCACTTTCTTTAATTGTTTTCCTTTTGTGGTATCCCTGGGCTTTTGCTTTAAATGACTGTCAATTTGGCCTTTTCTGTTTTACAGCATGGTAACATGATCTCATAAAATTGACCTTGAGTAGAATTTGACATTAACACTTTTTGGTTTATAGACGAATCATAAAAAATAATTGCATTTTTAGAGTCTCAACTATACTACTATATATCATATCTCAATTCATAAATTGTTTGTAATATAAGGTCACAATATAACCTAAATCACAATTACAAAAACTTGTTTAAAACTCATTTAAAACTATGAAAAAGTACACAAGTTCCATTAATGATATTGAAATGACAGAAAACTTGCACTCGATGCTTGCTAGGTTAAGCTCCAGTTTCCCTGCATTCCTGCTTTGGATATGTAGGTTTAGATCATTGATTGATGGATGGAAAGTTAAAGCACTTTTAATTTTTAGTTTACTTCATCAAAGAGTCATTTTTGTCAGAGTGGTGCGTGTGAAGTTTGATAAACGTTTTCTCAGATCATTGCACTGCTCTTTGGACAAGCAGCACATTCAAGACATCTGCATGTGAAATTTGAATCATTTAAGTAACTAATTGAGCAGCGGCTATCTGACACGTAAAAGCAGAAAATACTGGATACAAAATATTCAAGTTGAAGTGACCTCTCTCAAGCTGAATTTAAAACAGTAATTGGTTATTTAAGCCATACAGAATGTTTCTCTGTTTAAAGGGTAGGTGATATTAAATTAGCGTATCCCTTGATTATTAATATTAGTTGTTACCTTTAAGAAAAGCTGAAGGCAAAACAATGAAAAAAGCAACCCTTTACTGATAGTTTCTTTTAGTAACATAGTGCATCTGTGGTTGGGAGGGGCGTGGCCCCCTTAGACTCCACCTCTGAAAGTGACCTATTATACTCGTGCTCCAATCGTACCCTACCCACTCATATTTTTCTTTTTAAAGCATTTTATTTAGGTTTAATTAAATAAGTTTATAACTTATGTGCTTATTTTTACTCACATATGCTAAGGTCCCTTTGCAAGCAGGGCCCCAGAGTGCACACTGAAGTAACCCTGATGGTAGACCCGGCCAAATGTCCAGAGTCTGCTTACTGTCTTACAACAAATGATGCCAGGGTAGCTTCACACTAAACTGAATTAGATAAAGTAGGCTCACAAAATAGTTGAATTCACCAAAAACTATACTTGCTCCACTGTGCAGAAAAGATTCATGAAAATGGACTATTTCCAGAGATATTCTTTCCATGGAGAAGGGGTGATAGCATTAATAGTTTTTACAAGGTAACATGCCTAAAAGAATGTAAAAAGGAGCCGTGTGTTGTTCCCTTCGCCCCAGAACTCCTTGCCAAAGCCTGACTCTCTGTTCGGTCTTTTCTAGGTAATCATCTGCACTGATGGACTGGCAAATATTGGCCTGGGATATTTAAATCCCAAAGAAGAGGCACCCAGTGAGACCGCCACTTATTTCTACAAGAGTCTTGCTGAGGAGGCAGTGGCCAAGGGGTAACGTCTTGCAGATTTGTTCTGAAAATAATAATCATATTGGGGTTGAGTGGAGGAGGATTTGGTATAAGCAGAATTCAATGATATCTGATTGAATGCTTTTTGATTACCTCTTCCAGGTAAATATTTTTATTCATTATTTTAAGAAGACTGAAAGATTAAAGGTCACTTTGTCTAGTTCCTTGTTGTGGCTTTGATTTAACAGCAAAAGTACTATTTATCCATCCATTATTAAAACTGCTTAACCCATTTAAAGGACCAAACCTGCAAAGGGTGGTGGCCCATCACATGCATAGAGTACATAATACCCACACTAATTTAGAGCTGCCAGTTATACCCGCATCTTTGAATATTGGGAAAAATTCTAGAGTACCTGAAGAAACAAAATGAACACGGGCACACGAGGGAGATGTTTTAATGTCATAAAGACACTGACCGGCCAGGGATCTGAACCCAGGACAGAGCTGCACCACACCACTAACTGTACACGTATGGTAAATTATGAAAAAGGTAATTTTATTTGTTGACGCAAGTATAAAAAAACACTGCAAATATGCTCACTACAGCCAACATTTCCAAACCTTTCCACGAGGAGGGCTTCACTTTTGTTAAGTTTATCCTCATTATGGTGGATCTTCCTCATATCCTTGAACAATTCAGTGCTACTCTGGACTTAAATTGCATTAAAACAATTCTGTCTGTGCTAATAGAGAATCACCTTAGAGTGAAACATTCAGAGAATAATACATTGTTTCTTTTTTGTGAAGCTTACTGTTTTACGCAATTTTCCTAAATTTTAAATCTCAGTATCTGAATATCAATGAATTTCAGTAAAGGTTGACTGCAATGTCTTTCTGCCTGGCAAACCTGCAGGGTCATCGTCTCCGTCTTGACGTTTGAAGGCACTGACTGTAGATTGTCTGAACTGGGGCAGCTGGCAGACAGGACTGGAGGACGGGTGAGTGCCATTGCTTGTGTTCGTCTGAGAGAGCAGTAATGGAAGGCAATGGGGAAACCCATGCTGCACTACTGGGCCAAATTCATAACAGGATTAGTCAATCTTATTAACTGTTAGTGAGATATTATATCACTGTCAGTACTGTTAAAATGCAGGAGTATCCCCTTTCAATCCATTTGGTTTCTCTGTGGTGAAAAAGATTCTGAGCTTCTAATCTATAATCAGTACAACACTTGTGGGATTATGTTTATTTCTATAGCACCTTATCCTAAACTCTAGGATACTTTGCAAAGATGAATTCATACATAGGTATGGAAAAAGCCCAGATAGTTTAGATGACACAGCACAAATATAGAGTATAAATAACTTAAAAATAGATATCAGATATTGTACTGTTAGGTCTTAATAAAGCAATGGTGATTTTGGATGAATAGATACGTTTCCAGATTGGGCATGAAAGATGAAAGGCTTGTGCAGTTGCAGAGAGATTGAGGAATTGTGTTTCACAGTTTGATTTTTTTTTTGATATACTTTATTAATCCCCATAGAGAAATTGTTTTCTCACGTGACCTTTGAGGGTCAGAGCGCAGGGTCAGCCATTGCACAGAACCCCTGGCACTATTTTCAGGTTGCTCAAGGGCCCAACAGAGTAGGATCCTTTCTGGCAGTAATGGGATTTGAACTGGCAACCTTCCAGATACCAGAGCAGCTCCTTAGCCTCAGAGTCACCACTCTGGGCTCCCACAGTAGATAATTTGGTGTGGGGACCAGAGAGAAGATCGGTGTCAGAAGATTTGAGGGAACAAGCTAGTCAAAGAAGAACAAAAAGATATGAAGGAGCAAGGCTATTAAGTGGTTTGTCTGTAGGTGTGAGGAGTTGAATGTGAAGGAGTGCAGAAAGACAGTGTAACTGGAAAAGAACTGGAGCAATATGTATGGATGGATAGACTGTCTGGTGAGTTTTGGATATATTGCAATTTACAGAGAATTTTGACAGGATGGCCAGTATATAGTGAGTTACAGTAATCCATGAATGTATAAATGTGTCAAAAGCAGCATTAAGATCAATGTGGCGTAAAGCATTGACAAGAGTCAGTAGAGTGCAGGAGGCCATTTACAACTCTAAGGAGAGCAGTTTCTGTACTGTAATTGGTTTGGAAACCACCTTGGAAAGGATAGTGCTAATTGTTCTTAGACATATCCACAGATCATTTCTGCCAAAGACATGATGTAACAAAGAAAAACAGATAATTAACTCATTTTTGGAAAGTGTTTCTTGTGTCCTCCCACTATATATTGGCCAACTACTCTTTTAGTTATTTCTGTGATCTCTTCAGATGACCACCATTTGCATAGATTTCTTTACACCCTTTTCACCTTTTTTCACAATTTAGCTTGCTTATCCTGCTCCTCCTCCTCTTCCTCCTCTATTAGTTCAGTATGTCTTCTTTTTACGTAGTTCAGAGAACACTTGATGAAAGTGCAACATCCAAAACATTGTTTTTTTTACTTTCTTGTATATGAAGTGTAGGGAGAGTATTGTAATCTACCAAAAATTCAATGTTGAGATTATGATGAATCTTGACGTTTTCTGACTTTCTTGTATACAAAGTACTGTATAAGGAAAGTATTGGAATCCTCTAAAACTTCCTTTTCGAGATTTTGGTGAATCTCAACGTTTTAGACCTCCCTGAGTCCAAAAATACCATTTTTGGAATTATGTCTGTGTGTGTGTCTGTGTGTGTGTGTGTATGTAAACACGATAACTTGAGTACGCTTTCACTTAGGTCAACCAAATTTTGGATACAAGTATTAGGTACAAAACGTAGCGTTCTATCAGCTTTTGGGCTATTTCTGCTAACCAGAAGTGGTACTTTACCTGAACACATATTCAGTTTTTTTTTTGTCCGATATTTTCAACTTTACTTCTATAATAATTGTTCAATATATTATTGATTTGATTTGATTTGTTGTTGATGGTTCATTAATGTACATAATATAAAAATGTAGGGTGGTCCAGATCTAATTATGCAATTTTCATTAAGCTATAACTTATTAAGTTTATTACATAGAAAATCACCCGAAAAATCCCGGACCATCAAGAAGTGTGCGAACTGACGACATGAAGAATCGTCTTCGCGCCGAACTGGAATAGTCCCTGCATAAATCAAAGTCATCCAGACGATCTGGATCTGCATAATTAGATCTGGACCACCCTGTATAATCATTGTCTTGCGGCTTACTCCTCAGATATCCATCCCCATATCTGAGCATATGAGAAAGTCTAGGGGAGACCACTCCCGATTTTTATTTTCAGTATTAAGTGTCATTTCAACCTAACATGGTAGCTTGATATATTCATGGCATATTTTTGAACTGCCAGTTTTCACAAGTTTCACATTTGTGTGTGGTCTTAGCATTTTCACCCAATTTGTACTTGTGTTTATGTCGACTTTATTTGTTTACTTTTATTTTAAAGTAATGCTGTTCTCAGTGTCACTCCTAGCAAAAGTGGAATCTTCTTGGTTTGTATGTCAAAGATGCTTGCCTGGTGCTTTCCCACAATTCAACCAATAACTAACTAGTAAGCAGGAGAGTAGCCTGTGTGTTGGTGAGATTTACAAACATATCCTCAAAGCAACAACACTCGGAGCATCATATGCTGGCCTACATTAGCAGCCTTTAACACCATGTAGAGGTCCTGAGGTCTATATGGTAATAAATAATGTGTCAGCTAGGTACTGTAACATCAGAGAATATCTGTTAAACACTCAATATCAAAACTACTAAACTTAATGCTACTTCATTGTTACTAAACCACTTGCTTCAGTGTAGTAGCAGCTAGCTTACTGGAAGCTGGACACACTTAGATTTCTAATCAACACCTGCAACAGGTGCATGTCATGTTTTCTTCATGTTTTTGTTTGTTTTTTGCTTTCTGTGGTCCTGACTGATGTCTTGAATCCATATTCTGCGCATTAATGGAAAAGTACTGTGAATGTCAATGACATTAATTTGACAATTCACCAAATAGCAATAGCACAACAGAGTCAAGCTGCAGACCTCCAGAGATCCATTCAATTGAGGATGTTGTTGCTTTACAGTTTATTTCAGTAATTTTATGTGATACACCCAGTTACACTATGGCTAAGATTAGGGCTGTGGAAGGAGTTGTCTGACTGATGTCAAGTAAACCAAACAACAGAACAGAACTATGCGACCCAATTGGCACTGCGGTGGAGGCCCTGAATAGAGGAGGTCTGTGGACCTGAAAAGGTTCCCCACACTTTAGTCCTCTGATCACAGGCCCTATTTGTGTATTGGAAGGGGCTTCTCTCCACACCAACCAAACACACTTTACAAGTACAACTAATTTAATAGGTTAATTTAGTTGAATAATAGCTACAGTGGCTGAATGACCTGTTCAGGTTCACTTAGTGGGTCAGATGTACTACATATTTATGAGCACTGAAGTGTTATTTTCATAACCCACAAATATAAGTGTGGAGGAAAAATGCTAATGCCTATACCAACATGCCACATTACAATCTAATGTGATATAAAGGGGTAGTACAGTGGCACTGAGAGGCACAGCTCCTGAGTGGGCTCTGTGTCCTCTGGTTTTTCTTACACACCACAAAGATGTACATATTAGACTGGATTTTCTTAAACTGAGGTGTTCTGTGAGCCATCTGTCATAATGCCTTGTATCAGCTGAACAACAACAACAACAACAACAACATTTATTTATATAGCACATATTCATACAAACAGTAGCTCAAAGTGCTTTACATAATAAAGAATAGAAAAATAAAAAACACAATACGAAAACAAAATAAATCAGCATTAATTAACATCGAATAAGAGCAAGGTCCAATGGCCAGGGGGGACAGAAAAAACAAAAAAAAAAAACTCCAGACGGCTGGAGAAAAAAAAAATAAAATCTGTAGGGATTCCAGACCATGAGACCGCCCAGTCCCCTCTGGGCATTCTACCTAACATAAATGAAACAGTCCTCTTTGGATTTAGGGTTCTCACGGAAAGGCTTGATGATGATGGTCACGTAGAATTCTGCCTTTTAGTCCATCCATCATTGTTGGAGCATCATGAAGCTTTGAGTAGGTGGAGGTGGCGCAGGCCACCACCACAAAGAAACCGGAAAAAGAAACAGAAAAGAGAGTAGGGGTCAGTACGGATTTTAGAGCCACCCTGAATAGTTATTATGAGGAAATTGAACATACAGAGTATCAGGATTAAGTTAAATTAAGTTAAATTGAAGTTATAGAAAGGCCATGTTAAAGTAATGTGTTTTCAGCAGTGTTTTAAAGTGCTCTACTGTATTAGCCTGGCGAATTCCTATTGGCAGGCTATTCCAGATTTTAGGTGCATAGCAGCAGAAGGCCGCCTCACCACTTCTTTTAAGTTTTGTTCTTGGAATTCTAAGGAGACACTCATTTGAGGATCTGAGGTTACGATTTGGAATATAAGGTGTCAGACACTCCGATATATAAGATGGGGGTGAGATTATTTAAGGCTTTATAAACCATAAGCAGAATTTTAAAGTCAATCCTGAATGACACAGGTAACCAGTGTAGTGACATCAGAACTGGAGAAATGTGTTCGGATTTTCTTTTCCTAGTTAGGATTCTAGCAGCTGCATTCTGCACTAGTTGCAAACGATTTATGCCTTTCTTGGGTAGTCCTGAGAGGAGTGCGTTACAGTAATCTAGTCGACTGAAAACAAACGCGTGAACTAATTTCTCAGCATCTTTCTGTGATATAAGAGGTCTAACTTTACTTATGTTTCTTAAGTGAAAAAATGCTGTCCTAGTGATCTGATTAATATGCGATTTAAAATTCAGATTACAGTCAACAATTACCCCTAAGCTTTTTACCTCCGTCTTGACTTTTAATCCTAATGTATCCAGTTTATTTCTAATAGCCTCATTGTATCCATTATTGCCAATCACTAAGATTTCAGTTTTCTCTTTATTTAACTTGAGAAAGTTACTATTCATCCATTCTGATGCTGCTGAAAGCATTTCTGAAGCTACTAGAAAAATCAGCGGCAATCAACAAAGAGCCTGAATTTGATGCAACTCTGTTTGCATTTCTCATCACTCTGATCTGAGCTCAGCCAAACCAGAAGGTCGAGGTTCTGCTGGCTGTCATGATAGCTACTAAGCATCTCTGTTGTGTGATGCATGCAGTGCTGCTGAATGCATTAATATTACTTTAGTTACTTCTTTTATTACCAATGTGAGTAAATAACTAAAGTTAGATTTCTTTTACTATTATTAAAGGCAGATGTTTCCTGTTTTTTGTGAAGTCACATTTTTAAAAAAGACTTTGTGATGATCTAAGAGCTGAAATTATTATTTTCCTATTAAACACAAACTGTGACGTTGTGCAATTCTAACGGATACAGATAGAAACAAGAAGTGATGTTAACCTGCTAAGTTCTTCAGCTTTAAAAAAAAAGTTTAACTTCTCACTTCAGTAAATATGTAAAACAACATTTGACAGTTATAATAAAGTAGAAGACTAAAAATTAAACTTTACATCAAGAATTGAAAACAACTTCTTTGACAACTTCCAAACTTAACTCACCAAATCAATGAGGCTGAATAGAAAAAATAAGATTGCATTTTTAACCAACTAAAACTTATCACGATCAACCAATTACAAAATGTCATTAGTTACATTTGAAGACTATTTTCTAGAGGTTTTTTTGTGGATTCTGGATCCATTTAATCTCAGTGAACAAGTAAAGAAAGATCAGTGTGCGAATGAAGAAGATATGTTGACTGAACTTCCCTCATATGTTATATTAAAAAATGTGAAGACTAGTTTACATATTGGCACATTTTATGTAAAAAAACACAGTGTATGTGGAGATTTAAGTGAATAGGCGTTTAGATTTCTGCCTCAGTTTGCACTACATGTGTGAAAGTAGATTTTCTGCTGCCACAGCAACAAAAACTAAATATCAAAAGAGGCTGAATATGACCCATTAAAGCTGTCTGTAACAAATCTTACACCAAATAATGATGATTTGTATCATACAATGACAGCATATCCTTCTTATTTACATTTATTATGCTTGAAATATGACACAGTATTTATCATTACATACATATTGTAAACAAGAGAAGAGAACAATTATAAAGTTTTGGGGAGTCCACCCCATATATTGTTGCTACCAACACAATATGGTCATGAGTTATCATAAAAGACTGAGTCAACAAGACTGATCTGATGAGTGGTGGGTTCATTCTTATACCTTCTTGGCCAGAAGAGGCAGGATATGAAAGGAAGTGAGGTCAGTAGAGGGGCGTGGTCAGGAGCCGGACGTGGGTGGGAGTTTTTTTTCAGTGGTCTTCCCTTCTGAAGGTCTCTGGAAAAGGGAGAACTATTTTCCTAATCAAGACTTTTTTCGCTTAACTATTCTTGTAATTTCCTTTTTTGTTCCATTTTCATAGGGGTTCTGTGTAGATCAAAATGTTTTTGCATAGGGCTCCTCAGTCCTAAACAGTTTAAGAAATGCCTAATTAGACTGATGGTGGGTCTAAGTGGTTGTGTACACAAGTGCCATCTTTTGCCGGTCTTTTTTCTTCTTTCCAGTTAATGTGGCTGTGTGGCCAATTTAGAGGACTTTTAAAATCAATATTCTGACTTCAGTTCCAACTCACTGTATGACACATAACATAGCTGTTCTCCATATGTCAAAAAAAACCTAAACATATATATATTGTAAAAGATAGCCCGGCCACAGACAGACATGACTCCAGATGTCTACAACACACACTTTATTTTGTGACACGACATCCAACGACAGTGCACAAACTCCACATTAAATCAGTCCTTATTCCTTCAGCCACCTCTACTCCTCTCTCACAAGCTCCGTTCTCTTCCACCCGAGTCCAGCTCCTCAAAGGAAGTGAGGCAGCCCCTTTTGTGTAAGTGGTCTTACAGCAGCACTTCCTAGTGTGGTGGAAATGCTGCCCTTGCACCTGAAAGCACTCCGGGCGTACACAGTTCCTGGTTCGGCAGCACTTCCTGATGTGGTGGAAGTGCTGTCCTCCGGGGCTCTAGGACTGTCCAGGTGCCCCCTGGTGGTGGCCACGGGTCCCCACAGGGTTGAGCTCCCCAGCTCCATTTTCATGGCCCTGATGGAATCCAGGGGGGCTGCCCTCTTGCGGCCAGGGAAAAACAGTGCCCCTCCCATGGTCCGACCCTCGTCCAGGTGTCCTGGCGGGGCAAGATCCCTGGTCTTCTGCCACAATATATATAGTATATACAGTGGAACCTCGGGTCACGACCGTAATTCATTCCAAAACTCTGGTCACAACCCAATTTGGTCGCAACCCAAAGTAATTTCCCCCGTAGGATTGTATGTAAATACAATTAATCTGTTCTGGACCGTACGGGCTGTATATAAATATATCATTTTAAAGATTTTTAAGCACAAAAATAGTTAATTATACCATAGAATGCACAGTGTAATAGTAAACTAAATGTAAAAACATTGAATAACACTGAGAAAACCTTGAACAGAGAAAACTAACATTGCAAGAGTTCACGCTATAGCCTTACGAATCACTCTCTGTAAACACTTTTTTTAATGAGTTTTAAGCGCAGGAAAAAAATGAACATTTTAAAAAACTGTAATTTATACAAAAACTAACCATAAACAACCAAGAAAACTAACCTTGCATGAGTCGAGTTCTGGCATGAAGGAAATGTGGAGAAACTGGGTGGAAAGGAGATTACAGTTTTGAGGTAAAGTCTGTGACAATGCGGGTTCACTGCATGCTCCCATCTCGCATCCGAGAGCCCTTGAACCCGTCACCGTCGGTAATGTTACCGATGAACATGACAATGAGGCACTACAATGGAGCAATTGGATGGTGCAAAAAGTGTCAAGTGCTTTTATTAAAATCAACAAAACAACAATCAAAAATAAAGCCCGAATTAAATAAAGTGCAGTGCTTTCAGAATCCTTCAATAAATAACTAATCCCATAAAAACAGAAGTGAAGTGGAGGTTAAAATCCAATAGAAAAAAGTCTTCATTAAATACAATGAGATTGAACCAATGCTCGAAGCAGTCTCTTTAAAAACAAGCCCGGTGCATTCTTCAACTGCCTTCTCACACTCTCTCTCTCGCTCGCGCGCTCTCTCTCTCTCTCTCTCTCTCTCATTTGCTTGCTCTCTTGTGCTCTTTCTCTCTCGCTCGCTCTCACACTCTCTCTCTCGCTCGCTGCACAGGGAAAGCACAGGGAGAGACTGAACACGTGCAGAAATCATCGGCGCGTACGAACCGGAAGGGAAACTGGCTTGTTCGTCACCCGAGTGTGTAGTCTTGAACAGATGCAAAAGTTTGGCGAAGTTTTTGGTTGAAACCCGATTTGTACGTGGTCCCAGACGTTCATGACCCGAGGTTCCACTGTACATGATTTTTTTTGTTTGCCTTCAGTGTTGCTAGGATGGGCACTTACACTCCACAATTCGAACTGGATAATCGACTTTGAAAATAGTTAGACGTTATATTATATCTTTTTAATAAAATATACCTGTGTATGTGTTTGTGTGGGAAGGTGACAACTCAAGTACTACTTAAGGTACTGTATTGAAATTTTGTGAAGATATCTGTGAAGTGTCTGGACAGTGGAATGAAAACGTGATAGAAATTGACATATCCAAAATAACCGAGAAATTACATTGCTACACTTTGGAGTAGTCAGTTAGAACAATACGACCAGATCAGAAGCTGATTACCTAAGATAAGCATCTGTGTTACTAGAGGAAATATTATGTTTTCAAATGTATCTGGGGAAGAACAGGTATTTCTGCTATAAATGATAAAGTAAAATGAAGAACATACAGCATCAGATGTCTTGTATCTAATTTTATGAATTATCTTTTATACACTGTGGTCAGATGCAGGAATGACAGATCGCAAAAGGTAATCAACTGAATTTAACTGGTTTAATCAACTGAAAATGTCCAACAAATGTTCCCGTTAGTGCTAGGTTTTTTGCCCTTGCAAACAAAAAATGATTCAGCTCCAGCCGCAGAATTTGGGGTGTTTTACAGGAGTTCCGTCTGGTTGTTCGCTGTGGTCGCAATAGATGCCTCCTTCTAGGCAGTGGGGCTTCTTTTAACTGGTGAATCTGAAGGGGCAGAGCTAAGTGCCCTAACTGAGTGGTTTCTCAGCACTGCAGGGAGAGAAGGAGCAGGGAATGTTAGTGATAGCGCCTACTCTCATCCCTGTTATTACATAATTTGATCGAGCCTAGGAGGAGATACTCCAATGCGCATGCATAACAAATAAATTTGTTATCATATCAATATCCTGTACAAGTAAGCAAAAAATCATTAATGAATAGTAAAGTGCTAATCTCAGAGGTTTTCATGGGTGCTACAATATACTCTTAAATTTAAAACTGAAGAACCTATTATACATCTCTGGAATTTAAATCTCTCATTTGTCTATAAGATTAACTATGAAAAATCTCCATAATTTTAGGTAATTGTGATAAATGGACAAGCTGTTACACAAAATGTTTTTACTCCCTGGCTACCCATCACACTGACTGACATTCCATTATTGTTTGAAGAGCTTAAATAAAACGCAGGCCAAAATTTCAAAATGATCATCATAGACTTTACAAATCCATGTTTTTCTCTTATGGCTTGCTTCAGAAAGCCAAATAAGAATAATTTATACATTTTATTTCTAAATGACCAAATAATGAATACAGTATGCAAAGAATTTTAGCATTTTTTATATGATAAATGAATGCGTTATTAATTACAAAATTTGCTACATCTTTATAATTTATTTCCACATAGCTGGCAGAAATATTAAATATTCAATTTTATCATGACAGGGTCATTTTTTCTCTCGTTATATAATAAATTGAAGGAAGCTGAAGACATGCCAGTGCATTTTTAATTATACTTTCTTTTAAGAAAGCCTTAATTTATTTATTTATTAATATTATAGTGTTTTATTACCTACTCAATCATTCACTTTTGCTAGTAGTTCATTTTACTTGCTATTTTTATATAATATTCTAAATTGTTATTATTAGTATCATTTTGGCAGCATATGGTCAGTCAATAATGGATTTAGTAGGAATGTGATCATATTATTAATTTCACATAATGCTTTTTGCATATATCTTACTTGATAAGTTGCCTATTAGCTATTAACAGTTTTATTAATGTGTTTATAATAAATTTTAATGAATATAACTCATCCTCCTGCATAATCTTTTATACATATTTCACTAATTACCCATAGCAGTTGCCTGATGAAGGGGCCTTAGCTGCCTCGAAAGCTTGCATTTGTAATCTATTTAGTTAGCCAATAAAAGGTGTCATTTCACCCAACTTTCTCCTGTACTAATTATCCATGTAATAGTCCAAGTAATGTTATCTTGTAGGTGAACATTGTCAACATCAATAACCTGTCAAGTGAGATTCAGATCATACTTGAGGACAATGTTGTAGCTACTGATGTGAGAGCCACGTTGTTTCTACCAGAGGGAATGTAAGTATGAATGTGGTTTAGTGCTATAAAGTCATCCAATGAAAACATTAGACGGTGCTAAGTGTGCCATTCCTATGCCCAGGTATTTCAGGTACGAAGACCATACCGATCATAAACTACTGCGAGAGATTGGTAATGTGACAGATGATTTGGAGGTCACATTTGAATTTGGGATAAAAGAGTCAAGCCTAGAGGGTGAGTGATTATGTGACCTTATCCATAAGATCTTACTCTTTGTGTCCATGTGTAGTTTATTAAAGAGAAATTTGATAGTTACAATAATCACAAGTAGGCCCAGTGACATTAAACACTGGCTCCCAAATTGTCAATGTTAAAATAGTCAAAGGGGAGTCATGGCAAAAATAGGTCAAGTAGTTTTACATAACTGACTATTTTGTATTTTATTTTATTTTTTTTTTTATTTTCATAGGGGTTCCACAGATCACAATTTTCTTGCATAGGGTTCCGCAATTCCAAAAAGTTTAAGAAACTCTGTATTGGAATAATGGTGACTGTAAATGGCTATGTGTGTGAGTGCACCCTATCACAATGAAAGGTTTGATAGGTGAAAATATTTCAAATAGTGACAAGAAAAATATGTGCTACAACAATTGAGGACAATGCAGGCATTGTCCAGAGGAGTAAATAAGCAAGCTAAAGTGCATGGCAACCATTGTGGTGTGTGTTTCAATCAAGTAGTACACATGTCACCTTAGATGGCCCAAAGTGAGCTTTTCTGAAGTGTATTTTTACTGTAGGGGTGGCGCAGTGGTAGTGCTGCTGCCTTGCAGTTGGGAGACCTGGGTTCGCTTCCCGGGTCCTCCCTGTGTGGAGTTTGCAAGTTCTCCCCGTGCCTCTGTGGGTTTCCTCCCACAGTCCAAAGACATGCAGGTCGGGTGCATTGACGATCCTAAAATGTCCCAAGTGTATGTGTGCCCTGCCCGGGGTTTGTTCCTGCCTTGCGCCCTGGGATTGCCTCCAGCAGACCCCTGTGTTAGGATATAGCGGGTTGGAAAATGACTGACATTTGCTGTACTCTTCTTTAAAAAGTACTCAACTTTTACAATGCAAAATTTTATTATTTCAGATCCTGCCTTGAAATGGTATAAATGTTCAGGACAGGAGTGTACAAGATGGAGAAATTTGAATATGTATTACCTTGTGCCTATGCCTTTACATTTTAGTTGGGAGAGGTAGTGCTCAGAATGGAGAAAAGGTGCGGTTAAGGTTAACCACCAGAGCTAGAAGAAATCTGAGATAAACTACCATGTCACGTAGTTGAAGAAGAATCTTTCACAACTTTCAAAACGTATTTGATGGGATGTTGGGACAATTTGGATCTTAGTTTATCAAAAGTCTTATGTCATGATGGCCTAGAAATCAAAAAAGGTGACAAGTAGAACTTGCTTTACCTAAACAACATTAGTCTAAAATGTCTAAATTAAAACTTGATAGAGAAATATATTTGTTGTCTTGAGGAAAAGAGTTTGAATGGAAAGTTAAGCAAAACGTTATGCGCTTCATTAGTTTTATACAAATATTATTTATAATCTGTGAACGTTATTCAGTGGGCCTTCTTTTATAATCTTTTCAATTTAACGCTTTATGTTATGGTGATACCTTGGGCACTCAAGTGTAGAGCTATGGGACATGATGAATATACAATGTGCTAAAGGCAGAAGCCTAGCCCTCTTCCCATGATATGTACATTATCTTGTTGATTAGTTATCCTCTATTAGCATAACAGAAAGATAATCCCTAATTTCATCTTCATGGCTTGCTTGTTAATTACCAGTAGTTCTGTTTTTATATCGAACAGTTACAATTTTGAACCTCTTACTTATTTTCTGCAGCTATTGCAAAAAGAGAAAAAGTTCCCTTTCAGCTACAGGTGAGCTATAAAACCCGAGATCTGCAGAGAGCTACTCGAATTATTACTCTGGAGAAGAATGTCATATTGACCAGGTAAGAAAGAATACCTGGGCTGACTCCTCAATGTAGGCCTGTGGTAACTTGACTTCCATGGACATGTGCAGCATGCAATGAAATGGTGTGATACATTTTTAACATTATTGACTCCAGCTTTCTGCTGGTGACATATGTAATCCATTCTCTTTTTTGCCCCTTTAAGTTGACCATCCCATCTGAACATTTAGGTGGGCTTTTATGTATGAAACCTTCAAAGCAACAGAACCTGCTCTCCTTGTATTGTCAATTAGCAGCACACAATGACCAAATACTACTCGCCAGAACAAGACCTCACTGAGTCTGACCCATTCTTAAAATGCCTCTGTCATGATGTTTGGTGCTTTTGGCACAAATAATTACAAAATATAAGTTTGGGTGATTATTTGACTATTTTAAGGGTTGTTCTATGTCCTGGGATTATAATTAAGATATTATTATTATTTATTTTTTCCATTCTTCCACAATGCCATTTCTCTTTCTTCACAAGGTGCTATTTTGAGTACTTTGGTGGTTGCTATTGACCTGACAGCAAACTGACAGGTGAACTTTTTGATTAGCACCAGATGATGTGTGGAAGTAAAGAACAAAAAGCTTTGTAAAACACAATTAGGACAAAAGGGAAGTTGAAAGAACAAGAAAGACGTCAAAAGCAAGCAAAACACAAGAATATTTAGAGATTGTATAAGGAAACAAACCCCCTAGCTGTCTTTTCATCCTGTCACATTGCATACAAACAGGTCACAACCACACGGGACAATGGGAACTCAAAATGACAGCGATACGATTCTAAAGCTGTACCCAAGACACTGCAAAAATGGAAAAAATGACAACAAAAGCCTTGATGTTAACACCACCCTTTTCACATAACACTATAAAAACATATCATAACAGCCACACATTTATTAGCAGCAACATCAGAAGTCAAGAATCAGGTGACTTTAAGGGTCATGGGGTATAAAGGTCATTCTCTGGGGTCACTTCCTTGTCCAGTTTTGCAAAGTTCATTGGTGGTTCTTTTATGTTTATGATTTTAAAAACCACGAGTATAGCTTCACAGTTAGGTTTTGTCACTAGATTTCCTTTTTGATCTCCTGGTCTTCTGACTTTGGTTTTAGTAATTACCTCTTGTTTATCTCCTGGTTCTTTCATTCTTTAAAGCTTAATTCCAAACTCGACAGGCAGGCTTCAAGGCCTTTTAAAATGTACACAATTATATATATATATATATATATATATATATATATATATATATATA
>JANRMT010062853.1:1953502-2030838 GCA_026402145.1 Polypterus bichir lapradei | reverse complement strand
TTACTTGAGGTTTTTGGAAATTTATTAAAAATAAAAAAACTGAGAAATCACATGTACATAAGTATTCACAGCCTTTGCTCAATACTTTGTCGATGCACCTTTGGCAGCAATTACAGCCTCAAGTCTTTTTGAATATGATGCCACAAGCTTGGCACACCTATCCTTGGCCAGTTTTGCCCATTCCTCTTTGCAGCACCTCTCAAGCTCCATCAGGTTGGATGGGAAGCGTCGGTGCACAGCCATTTTAAGATCTCTCCAGAGATGTTCAATCGGATTCAAGTCTGGGCTCTGGCTGGGCCACTCAAGGACATTCACAGAGTTGTCCTGAAGCCACTCCTTTGATATCTTGGCTGTGTGCTTAGGGTCGTTGTCCTGCTGAAAGATGAACCGTCGCCCCAGTCTGAGGTCAAGAGCGCTCTGGAGCAGGTTTTCATCCAGGATGTCTTTGTACATTGCTGCAGTCATCTTTCCCTTTATCCTGACTAGTCTCCCAGTTCCTGCCGCTGAAAAACATCCCCACAGCATGATGCTGCCACCACCATGCTTCACTGTAGGGATGGTATTGGCCTGGTGATGAGCGGTGCCTGGTTTCCTTCAAACATGATGCCTGGAATTCACACCAAAGAGTTCAATCTTTGTCTCATCAGACCAGAGAATTTTGTTTCTCATGGTCTGAGAGTCCTTGAGGTGCCTTTTGGCAAACTCCAGGTGGGCTGCCATGTGCCTTTTACTAAGGAGTGGCTTCCGTCTGGCCACTCTACCATACAGGCCTGATTGGTGGATTGCTGCAGAGATGGTTGTCCTTCTGGAAGGTTCTTCTCTCTACACAATAGACATCTGGAGCTCTGACAAAGTGATCATCGGGTTCTTGGTCTCCTCCCTGACTAAGGCCCTTCTCCCCTGATCGCTCAGTTTAGATGGCCGACCAGCTCTAGGAAGAGTCCTGGTGGTTTCAAACTTCTTCCACTTATGGATGATGGAGGCCACTGTGCTCACTGGGACCTTCAAAGCAGCAAAACTTTTCCTATAACCTTCCCCAGATTTGTGCCTTGAGACAATCCTGTCTCGGAGGTCTACAGACAATTCCTTTGACTTCATGCTTGGTTTGTGCTCTGACATGAACTGTCAACTGTGGGACCTTATATAGACAGGTGTGTGCCTTTCCAAATCATGTCCAATCAACTGAATTTACCACAGGTGGACTCCAATTAAGTTGCAGAAACAACTCAAGGATGATCAAGGGAAACAGGATGCACCTGAGCTCAATTTTGAGCTTCATGGCAAAGGCTGTGAATACTTATGTACATGTGCTTTCTCAATTTTTTTATTTTTAATAAATTTGCAAAAATCTCAAGTAAACTTTTTTCACGCTGTCATTATAGGGTGTTGTGTGTAGAATTCTGAGGAAAAAAATGAATTTAATCCAACAAAATGTGAAAAAAGTGATGTGCTGTGAATACTTTCCGGATGCACTGTATATAAATGAAAAGAAGCACATAATTGTTATGGCGCAAAAAGAATGACAAAATGATGCAAAACATGTTTGTGTACAAAGGCAATTCAAGACTAACAAGTCCAAATTGTAATCCAGATAAGAGTAGTCCAAAAAAAAGCAAACATTCACAAAAACCTGAAAACCCCAACAATACTCACAGATGAAATGCACTCCATAAAAATCACAATGAACCTCTGAGGGACTCCACCACAATATAAAAGCGAAGGGTAGTCCTCCAGCAGTTATGTCATGGTGTCCCCATCTCTAAAGGGAATGCAGCATTGGGGCTCATATACAGAACACATTAAAACAGTGGTTCTTAACCTGTGGGGCGGACCCCCCTAGAGGGGCACGAAGTAACAAAAAGGGGGGCGTGAAGATGTGAAAAAAAGAAAACAAGAATCAAAAATATGAAAGAACATCTGTTGAAGCCAAAACAAATTAACTTAAACTACATTCTGATACTAGAAAAATAAATATAGAGTTAGATAAATGTCGATAAAAGTTAAGTAGGTATAATAAAATATGCATCTATGATACATTATTAATTAAAAAAGAACAAATTGGTATTAGTGGGCTCCTTTCAAAGAAACATTAGGGGGGGGCGCGATTAAAACTGTTATGAAAACTCGGGTCGCAAATACTTAAAGGATGAGAAACGCTGCATTAAAATATCGAAAATTACATGATAACAAAAAACAAAGTGAAACATAATAATGCAAAAACAACAAAACCAACAATAAAAAGGACACATACCTATGTCAGGGAACGAACCCTGGCTGTAACATAATATTTTGGGTTCTCCCCATACCTGGTATAATGAAAAAGGTGCCTCACATTTTAAGAAAGGTGCATATAATTTAACTAACAAGCCATACCTAGACAGATCAGGAAGAACCCAAGTATAAAGAATGAAAACAGACATGCACAACTTCAGCCTCTCAGGCCCTTACTAACCAGGCTTGAATGTCCATTTGTCTACTGGGTTGTTCTCCTACTTGCCTCCCTCTCCAGTGTTACTCTAAATGGCTCATTCTCCTCTTTCTCTCTGTCTTTGTCTCCCTCATATGTCTATGACTTCTCTCCTACCACTGATCCAACTCTGTAAACGCTTCTTTCGACCAGACTCAGTTATCTCTTGTACCTCATGAGGTATTTAATCTCATCCTTGGGTCATGTGCAGTCCAACTCCCAGAATCACCTTGGGCGGTTAAGCAGCCCTCTTTTGTCTATAAGAATAGTAATCCAAAATTGTATCTAGAGATCTTTTTAATTTGCATACCTGTTCTGATTGTGTAGCTCTGTCCACAATATCAAAGTGACCTAACACAGCACTTATTATTTTAAGTAAATTATTTTAAGCAAGTGGCAAAGATTACATTTATAATGTAAAACAGGCAGGGATCAGTAAACATGGAAGTGAATATCATTCATCAGAAGAGTAATTGCAAAACAAAATTCAGTGAATTAGATCATCCCAATTCTATTTCCCGGAATTCTTTATTTAATTATGCTGTGAAAACAAGCTTTAAAATTTTCAGCCTCTCTCTAAACAAAGCTAAATATGTTCCTTATGTGGTGCTTGCCCTTAAATAATTTGGTTGCTATGATGTTAAACTCCAACATGTAAAACATACTGTCCTTACCTGGCAGAAATGGCTGCTAACCTAGCATGACGATAATAAAAGAAAATCACTAATGTCTTCCAAAAATTACAGTTGAAAGGCAAAATGTATAGCATGAAATAAAATAGATTTCTAATCAAAAAATAAATATAAACCAAAAGCAATATTTATTATGCATGTAACTTGACTGCACACTTGAAGACACATAAGACCATAAAGTGCCAGTTCTTCTAGGTAGCCACAATGCTTTTGACTTTCTTACAGAGACAGACGACATTGTCCTTTCAGTTTTGATTAATTACAGTATCTCCCACCCAGCCGCAGTCTAGAGCAGGGGTGTCCACTCTTGTTCGGCTTGCTAGCTACTTCTAAAATGACCAGGTCCAAATGATCTACCTACATTAAAAATGCTATATATATATATATATCAAATATGTTCTCCTGAGGAAGAAAAATGTGTAGCAAGAGAAATAATGATCCCAGAGGGCAAAAAGTGTTGTATTTTAATGGATCATTTACTTTTCTTGCAAGCTACAAACACCGCCAAATAGCGGTCAGGCATGTGCCTACAGCACAGCAAGACACAGAAGTATAAATCAGCCTTTATTGTTGATGATCAGGCCTTTGATGTTGTCATCAGCAAATTTAGTATAGACGTTGGAACTGTGTCAGGCAACACAGTCAGAGATGAACAAGCAGTACAGAAAGGGTCTCAGCATGCTACCCTATGGTGTGTTGTGGGTCAGCATGAAGAATGTGATGCTACCAGTCCACACATGCTGAGTTCTGTTAGTTAGGAAGTCCTAACCCTAACCCTAACTCCAGTTATGGAACGTGACACAAAGTCCTAAATTGTGGACAACAGTGATAAATGTTGAACTGGACTCAATAAACAGCACTTTGGTTTTCCCGTTTTCATTTTTTAGATGCATGGAATATGACATCCTTTGTGGACTTTTATGTGATAATATACAAACCTGAGGTGAACGCAGCTACCTGGAAAATCATCTTTACTGTCTATTAGCACTGGACATAAAGACAGAAGTAAAACGTGAGGGAACAAACAAATCAAGGGCCTGTGACTCCAGTCTTGAGTTAAACAATGATTACTATAACCCACACAACATTGCACTAGCAATCTCACCTTAAAAAAGTTTTTCTACAATGGTGGACATGGTTACTCACAAGCTGAGGCCAATCTGTACTTCACTTGTTCATCTGTTTCACTTTATTAATGAATTGAATTTTATTTTTTATACACTCTTAAAAATAATGATTCTTTAATAGCACTTTATGGTTCTTTAATGGGTTGTGTGGTTCCTTGCTGAACATTTGTCCAAAAAATGCACCATTTTATTCTGGGATGGATTCTTTGTATATGAAGTTGCTTTTTTGTGCTTTGAAAAATGTCCAAATATGCAGAAGGAAAACTGTAATATTTAATCAATTGTAGACTACCTAGCAGGACACTAACCGAATAAGAAAACCGGATCTTACCCTGTGTTAATATACATTGCAATGAGAGTTCTTTTAAAATTATAACCCACTAGTTTTCAGAAATCTGTTACCATCTTGTTGTGGTTATTTACTGCATGGAGCCTGTTACAAATCTAAATAAATAAAGATTCCTTCTGGAACCTCCATGTGTATGGGTATTTTAGGAGCCAAAATGGTTCCCCTGTGGCTTTGCTCTGAAGAACCACTCTGGCACCTTTATTTTTAAGAGTGTATTTGGACTGAAACATCATTAATGCTTCATTTCAGTGCTAGCTCATTTTGACTTTCTTTCCTTCCAGCTTTCTTACAGAGGATAATCTCAATATCGAGGTCCTCAAAGTTCATTTTGCTCAACTGAGTGCTCGCCTTACAATGCAGGGGCGAGTCAAGGAAGCACAAGAACAGGTTCTGGCTCAACAAGAACTTCTCCGCACTATTGGGTATAACAACCTCTGGGATACTAAATTATTTGGAATGGGGTGGGTGAGGAAGAAGAATGTGTGGCACAGGTTCAAAGCTGAGACATAGCAAATTGGAATAAGGAAGGGGCACTCTATTACAAAATTGTGTTTCACTATCCATTTTGGTTCACAGGGTAGAGAAGGGGGGTGAGGGGATTGGAAAGAAGGTTTTCATAATAGAATAAATCTTATATGGTGATTTTTCTGACAGCAACAGTTGAGGTTAGTATCTTCTTATCAGGATCCTCTTATCATCCGCCTAGCCTCATAGTTTATGTTGATAAAAGGCATTGGTGGAAGAATGTATGATTTATCAGTGTGAGCTGTTCTTGATTATAGCCCTTTAAAATAAACACATAAAAATGCAGCTGTTCTAACTCTTGTAGAAGGAATCTTTTATTCTCGGAAGATCTAAAAGGTTGTTGTTGATTTAATACAGAAGGCAAAACCCCATCAATACTGAGGATGACATTTACGAGAACTGGATGAGGACCATGGCTGTGATCTGCGATGACCTCACTAAAACCACAGAGGTGAGTAGCCGCAGGAAAGAAAACGCAGGACTGTCTCATGTCTGCATCTACTGCTACATAAATAATCGTTTATGAGTAAAGTGGAATTGTGTCAGTGCCATCAGAGCCATTACTTTATATTGTGATGGAATTGTTGCTGCTATAAATCAGAGTCCAAATGTTTGACAAAATATGGAGAAGGAAGAGTCATTTGCCTTGTGCAGTGGCTCACCCATTTACTCACATCAAATCATTACAGATCTCCCTCTCACCTACTGTTCACTTTCTTCCTTTCTCTAGTCTTCTGGCCTCACTACCTCCCTGACATTCATCACATTCTAATTCTTTGGATTCTGGCTGGGGTGACCATTAAACCAGTCAGTCAGTTTGAGAAAGGCTCTGCACCCTTGAGTCACTATGGTCATTTAAAGAGTTAACCACTGAAAACTATGCGGGTGGCTTTAAACATGTGCATTCGTAGCTCTCACGACGTCCTCAGGGTCCGCTATTGCTGCCTTCTGGAGAATGCTGGTGTTCCACCTGTCCGTCTCAACACCTCCTTCACTCTGATTCCTTCAGGGTAGAAACATAGGGTATAAACCCCCAACTGCATGAGAGTCATGGTTACACACACAATGGCACTTAGAGGATCTCCCCAATTACTACTATAGTTCCTGTTTTTCTAAACAGCATTTTACACATGTTTTTTGCCCTGTGCCACTTTATTGCCAGCTTTGCCGTGGTTACCCTCTGCTAACAAAGTACCCTGTTACAACACATTCCTTCAGCCTCTGATCTATTTAGCACCAAGGGTCTTAATCGATGCAGGAAACAACTCTGGATTAAATGTCAGTCCATCGTATAGCAAACACTCACATACTTGCAGTATGTGTACAATTTGCACTTAACCTGAAATTTGAGAAGAAACGGAAAGGCTTTGAATAAATTCATACGTAAACTTTATACTTAGAGTGACTGGGCCGTGAATCACTCAAAGGTCCCTGAAGCAGTGTGGTAAAAGCTTTAACCACTGTCCCTACCCACCACTTTTATATTTTTATAATTATACAGCACTTTATACAATTAACCAGTTATTGTCCACCATCTGTAAAGTTAGGGTGTATCACCAAACATTTAGGAGCACGTCTGCAGTGGTGGAGAATGTGAATGGTGCCTTTGATGCCACGTCCACTACTACTCTGGCTCTTCATTAAATAACAGCTTGCAGTACTTATTCTGTGTGCCAGGTTCACAAAATAATTTTGAATAATTTTATAATCATTCCAAGGTTAAGTTCTTTTTGCTCCTGAGATAACACTGTACAACAACAATAACAATTTATTTCGTATATAGCCCTGAATCACACAAGGAATGCCACAGTGGGCTTAAACTGGCCTTGTTTTTAGATATTAAAAAAAAAAAAAAACTTAAAGCAAAAAAGTGGAAAAAATTTTGGGAAGGCAATTCAACAAGAGACCCCCTTCCACGTAGGTTAGGCATGCAATGGGTGTCAAAAAATGGGGTAAATACAACACACAAATCAGAACATCAGTAATCCTCTTCACAGAGCCAGACGACTCTCATTGCTACCTCAGACACAATAGTACACACTTCTTTGTTCTCACAGGTGCAGAGTGTCACAACCATTTCTAAGGCAAAATACAAAAATAGATTATACCCCTCACTAAATATTGAACTATGACATATATACAGATTTGTTCAAATACATCAAAAACTAATAGAAACTAATTAACATAAATGCTAACCAACAATATCTGTTCATCAGCTAACTGTAGAACCACAGCCAGATTGTAGAAAAGGAGTCAGAGTCCTGGAGACCACAGCCAAAAAGCTGCCTCCCCCCTATTGGCCATTCTAAAACTGAGTGAGTGCTGGGCAAGCCAATCTGATGAAAGGATTCTTCTGCCCACGATTCCAGTGCTCCTTTATCTGAGATGATTTGTCAATAGGCAGGCAAACAACAGTACTCTATATAGTGTCCCTTGCCTTTTTAGGTTTTCTTGTTCACATTGCACTTTGCTGTCTCTTTGCCTAGTAGTACTTTGTATCCATGTAAGCAGTTTAATTCTGGATTAAATAAACTTGTTTGTACAGCTTTAGTATGCTATTACATTACGAAATATAACAAAGTGATTGCTGAGTGAGAAGAATATTATTTATCAAAGTAATCTCTAATGTCTTTACAGAACAAGGGTTCATCAGTGGACATGAAGGAGAATAACGACTCAGCCTTTAAGGTAAAATCTTAATATGTGCAATTCTCTAAAAACATCAAGATGATGGACAATGTAAACATAACCAGTAAAACTAAATTATATTTACGTTTTAAATGCTGGGAATATCTCATCTTTCTAGAGATTTCAGAATAGCTTTGATATTCCGAAGGAATGAACTTCTAATAAAGTTCTTTTAATGCTTTAAATAATTTGTTCTGTATTTGTAGATGATGACTGTCATAATCAAAAAACACAGTTAGATCTTATACAATATTCATGTTTGCTGATTTTATCATCTTGTTTGCTGATGTCACAGTCAGCTCTATTTTGTAAAGTTGATCGCTACGATGCAATTTGCTGGGCCATGCGCAACCTGGCATGAGATGTCACGTCAGACAGCTTTTTGAAATTCAAACCCATTTTAGAAGTAATCTAAACTTTAGACCCCAGTGAAAGAATGAATCAGTTCTTGAACAAAATTAATTCAGATTTGTCACCGTTTGTTTCTAAAATAACAAGTCCTAAGGAACTTAAAAGGTAATTTTAGGAAAATAAAACCAATTTTGAGTAATGTTTAAAAAGTTGGTCAAGACTTGGGCAGGTGGTGTAGCACAGAGATCAAAAGGACTAAACACCAAAACCAAAACACTAATCAAAACTTTAAAGATACTTTTGAAACTCAATTACTAATTAAATCCATCCATCCATCCATTATCCAACCCACTATATCCTAACTACAGGGTCATGGGGGTCTGCTGGAGCCAATCCTAGCCAACACAGGGTGCAAGGCAGGAAACAAACCCCGGGCAGGGCGCCAGCCCACCGCAGGGCACACACCAAACACACACACACCAAGCACACACTAGGGACAATTTAGGATCACCAATGAACCTAACCTGCATGTCTTTGGACTGTGGAAGGAAACCAGAGTACCCGGAGGAAACCCACACAGTCATGGGGAGAACATGCAAACTCCACACAGGGTGGACCCGGGAGGCAGCAGTGCTACCCACTGCACCACCGTGCCGCCCTAATTAAACCCTATAATTTATTTATTTTTTTTCTTTTTGCAGAAATGCTCAGGTACTAAATGTTTGCATATCTGTCCCTTTCTTTATCCCAAATCTCAGACACTGAAGTCTCTTTTAATGATGACACAATGACACATGTGGTAGAATGAACATTAGTTCCAACAACATGGCCAGGAGTGGTGGCTCTGAGGCTAAGGATCTGTGCTGGTATCTAGAAGGTTGCCAGTTTGAATCCCCGTCACTGCCAAAAGAGATCCTACTCTGCTGGGCCCTTGAGCATGATCCTTAACCTGTAATTGCTCCAGGGGCGCTGTACTAAGGCTGACCCTGCACTCTGACCTCAAGGGGTATGCGAAAGCTAACAAATTCCTAATACAAGAAATTGTATAAGGTGAAATAAAGAACAAAAAAAAATGTCAGCATTTATCAATAAAACCATAAAACAAAGTAGTGATAAAAATACTAAAAGTGAAAATAAAACATGTCTGAAAATAAATAAAATTAAGTCGGTTATCAATTCCCCAACAATTCTGGGTTTTCTTTCTTCCTTTAATTTATTTTGCCAAATTTAGATCTTTAGTGCTTTGACTCTTGCTATGTTAACTGTTCCCTTAGATTACTCTTAAAATTCCTGCTGCTCTGCTCTGTGGCGAATTTTTCAAAAAAGATGAATCCTTTAGATTAAATAGCAATTTTACAATGTACATAACATACATGCTATTTTTTCAAATGTTTCTCAGTGCCCCTCATAATCAGCCATTTAGCAAGTAAGTAAAAGTTACTTCCTTTGTTGATCCCATCCACGAAGCTGCTTTACAAAAGTCATTCACAAGCTGACTAAAGGACAAACGATTGACAAAACTTTTGTTTTATGGGGTCCTTTTTGGTCCTTCAGTGGGGTGAATTAAAGTTGTGAAAAACAAAATGAAGTAAGCATGACATCTTAATTTAATAATCAATTAAGTCAAACAGCAAAAACAGGCAAAGACAAATGCAAAATAAATGGCAGACCACACTTTAGCGCAAGAAGCCGCCACTTATAACAAAGGCTTAGCAGTTAACTAGTGGGTCGGAGAGCATGTAGATGGCAAAGGACTGAACCTGCTGCTTTAGCTATGGGTTATGGGAAACAACCACAATGTCACAATCACTCTCAAGATGGAGGTTTCAATGTCCTTAGCACTGCAATACTTTTGGGAAAGAAACCCCTGATTTTCTTTTCAGTATTGATCTGTTCATGGAAAAATTGAAACAGCCCTGATTACAACCTTTCCAGAGTGAAGCATGCAAACTTTTGAAGTCCTTGACTGTTGATATAAATCTTTCACAAGCAGCTGAATTTCCCTTTGTTATGTCTGAATAATGTAAATCCTCAGTCTCTTATTTTCCTTTATAGGTTCTCTCAGACGAGGTTGCGAATGTAGTGTATCACTTGAAGAGAGCGAAGAGCATAGTGATGAAGAAATCTGTGCATTAGTAGCCCTGCTGGATTAAGGGCGACATTTCTGAAGGAGATCCTGAGATATGGACAAACTGGATGAGTGCTCCAGGGTTCCAAATTAAAACAACTATGATGGCTAGACATGGCCATTTTAAGACTCTGTTTAAAACACAACATTGTTTAAAAATACCTGAGAATTTTAAATGCAGCTTTTTGCAATTTATGTTATAATGTTAAATTAAGTAATGGTTCTTTCTTTTCTGAATGCTTTGTAGCCCATGGCTGGGGCTTACTACATCATTACTCTGTGCAAATGGAAATATCCAGATTCAAGTCTCCTGTCAGCCTAGCATGTAAGGACATCAGATGAATGTTCATACTAAAATAAATGCTGCTGATCACATGCTGGCCTTTGTCTCTGTTAATGAATTATGTTTAGGTTTCTCTAATAATTTCACTTGACTACTATGAATAGTTGTATACATGAACTAGCTGTGCTACTTGTCTAAGATGGGTTGAAACCTACAAAATCAAAGTAGACCTCAGCGTTAACATTTTCAGTGCACCATAATCTCTGTTGTATACCATTTAGTATGAAATCTGTAAAAACGGTGCTAATGTTTGTTACGCAGTATCATTTGGAATGACGGGGACATAGCAACTGGACAGACACACAGACACTTATCCTTTCATTAAGGTGGATAGTAGTATAGCTCATTGTGTACAGTGTAGAGCTGGATAATCAGGCAGTCATCCACCCATTTTCAAAATATTATTATTATTATATTTATTATTGCTGGGGTCACTGGCAGTTGAAGCCTGCTGTGGTATCAATAGGAATAAGACAGAATGCATCCTAGGCAGTGTAAGGTGTATCCTTAATCCAAAACAATACAATCATGCCATCGATTACATGTCCGGTCACTACTCAGGGAGTGGATGTAGAGGCGGTGCACTCCTACAGGTACTTGGGGGTCCACGTTAATGACAGGTTGGACTGGTCTGAGAACACAGAGGAACTACTGTATGCAAGAAAGGGCAGAGCAGACTCTTTTGTCTTTGGAGACTGCATTCCTTTAATGTGGGTAGCAACATCCTTCACATCTTCATTAACTCCATGATGGACAAGGCACATTTCTGTGCTGTGGTGTGCTGAGCTGGTAACATCGCTTCAAGAGAGGCCCACCAAATCAACAAGCAAATTAAAGGGCAAGCTCAGTTATAGGATTCTCTATGGACGCCCTGGAGGTAGTTGACAAAGAGAGAATTAAAACAGAACTGAGGGCGATTATGAACAATGCTGCACATCCTTCACATGAATGTATATGTGCATGCCTATGTACATGTGCTTGGTAAGCCTCTGTGTGTATGTAAATGTATGTTTAAACACATGTATCTCAAAAACCACTCATGCAAAAATTTTTCAAATCAATAGACCAAGTGCCATCATTAAACAGACTGCAAAATTCCTGGTTAAATTAAATTATTCCCACAGCAGTAATCATCGGACATAGTTTAGGTCAAATTTTATCATGAAGGATATGGGGATAAGTTCTCTACCAAACTGGACCAAAAACAATATGCTTGGAGCATGTAACAACACAAACATTATGCAACTTGTTTGAAAAAGATAAGTCTTTTTTTGGAAGATGTCACTGTACATAGAGCAGGTCTCATCGTTTAAGGCATTTAAGGTGGTGTGGAAGTGGCCCCGGACACAGACAGATGGACAACGGTTTATCACCCAACACACCCATTTATTATTTACAATTATATACAATATTTACAAGTTAGTGCACAACCCAGTGCCTCCAGCACCGATCCCCCAAAGCCCGGGCCTTTCACAGTCTTTAAAGTGCCTTTCTTCTGGCCGCCTCCATCCCTCTCCAGCTCCGTCCTCTTCCACCCGACTTCCGCTCCCGAATGCAGGGAGGTGGCCCCTTTTATCACACCCCGGATGGGCTCCAGCTGCTTCCCGGCATTCCTCCGCAGACACGACCCAGTGTGGCGGAAGTGCCGGCTGCACACCCGGAAGCCCTCTGGGTGTCCCCTGTCTTCTTCCCTCCAGCACTTCCTGGTGTGGCGAAAGTGCTGGGCTCCAGGTTTCTTCAGGCACTGGGGCGCTGCCTGGCAGTGGCCACGGGCCCCTACAGGGTTGGGCTTCCAAGCCCCTTACCCGAGGCCACCAACAAAACCAAGGCGGTCGCCCCCTCGTGGTCAGGAGGAGGCACCAGCCCTCCTCCGGTCCCCTCGGGCGTCCCGGCTGAGCTCCACCCCCAGCCGCCTGTGACAGTGGATATCACAAAAAACCTCTTATTTTAAATTCTTGTATCTTGGCAAGGATGTAGTCATCCAGGAGCTGTACATAATGCAAAAAAAATTAATCTTGTTCTGATGGATATTGCAATTTAAAAAATGAAAATCAATTTTGATTTTCCAAAGACACACACACATATAGACACCGTGCTTAACTCAACTTTTCTCAATGCTTTGAACATTGTACAATCAGAATCTGAGCTTAATTTGATAATGAATTTTTTCACCAAACATTCATTTACGTGGAAGTAATAAAATGCACCCTATAAAAATGACTCATGTAAAAAATAACAAAACAAAATCTGAGATGTAGTGGAAAACCTGAGCCGAATGCAACACAATTTTAATTTTACTTTTCATAATTCCATATATTTCCAGTGTATTACAATTAAAACCAGGTGTTCCTCAGATTTCAGTGCAGTACAATGCCAAATTGCAAAAGTATAGCATCTGTAGAAAACTGGCAGCAGAAAGGGTGAAGGCCCTCAAAACCAATGGCGAGCTTGTCTGTGGAAAGAACTGTTGCTGTAGAATCATGGCACTTTCATACATACGAAGAAGAGTAAAAGAAAAACTAGACACCCACTTTAAACACCAAGTAGAACACAATCACATTTAAAAATAAATTAAAAGAAATAGACGAGGGAAAAATATTAATAGCTCTTTTTTTAAAAAAACATAAACAGACATATAGAAGAAATTAAAGATAAAAGTGTCAGAATCTTCTCAAGTAACAGTGACATAAAAGACATGATAGAAGATTATTATACAGTAGAGCTCTATATAAAGAAAAAGCACCAAATAAGAAGAGAAAGGATCAAATGATGAAGATTCTAGAAACAATTTCCTGACGAGAATCTCATTTGAGAGATAGCAAGTGAAGATATTGAGGTGGTAATAAAAAAAAAATGTAAGAATGGTAAAACACCAGGCTATGATGGGCTCCCTGTGGAATTTTATTCTCAGAACTATTCCTAAAAATAACTGATAGAAGTATTTCAGAAAATATTACAAAGGAAAGAAATGATGATTGCTACAAAAACATCAGAATAAAGTACTGGGAGGAGAGTAGGGGGACAATAAAGTAGAAAGAGAAAGGTGGAAGGAGCTAGAAAATGAAATAAAGGACAGTGAAGGTGTGTATATGTGTGTATGGGGTATTTCTGGTTACAGTGATCCAAATTTATTCCACAACTAAATAGGATCATTGCAAAAGATAACATTTAATAAAGTGAGAAGAGGCCACTAATATATACTGTTGTGTCTTAGGTGATTCAGTTCAAACAAATACAAAAAAAGAAACTTTTTATGTCATCAGAAAACATGTGGAGAATGCACTTGGTGCAGCATGTAAATGAGAGTAGGGAGGTGGTGACTATACTATATACAAGAAAAGCCTTAGGACCAAAGGGACTCATTCCTCTAGTTCTTAAGGGTGAAAATAACAACAAAAATAGCTATAACATTTAAGAGTGTATGTTACTTGTGAATTAAAGAATAGATTTGGTTCATTGTGAAATTTATTGTCACATAGCTACAATAAAGACCATTAACTGTTTAGCATTACAATGCAAGTGGTCTTGTGCGTTAGTGATGGCACCTCACAATTTCAGAATCCTTGGTTCGAGTCACAGCCCCATCACTGTTTGTGTGAAGTTTGCACATTCTCCCCGTGTTGATTATCTTAGGTTACAACGTGTGATACCACAGCTATGCTGATGACACACAGCTGTACTTATCAATAGCACCTGATGACTCCGACTATCTCGATTCACTAACACAATGTCTTACTGGTATTTCTGAATGGATGAATAGTAATTTTCTCAAACTAAATAAAGAGAAAACTGAAATTTTAGTAATTGGCAATAATGGATTCAATGAAGTTATCAGAAATAAACTTGATGCATTAGGATTAAAAGTTAAGATGGAAGTAAAAAACTTAGGGGTAACTGTTGACTGTAATGTGAATTTTAAATCGCATATTCATCAGATCACTAGGACAACATTTTTTCACTTAAGAAACATAGCAAAAGTTAGACCTCTTATATCACTGAAAGATGCTGAGAAATTAATTCATGCTTTTGTTTTCAGTAGACTAGATTATTGTAACGCACTCCTCTCAGGACTACCCAAAAAAGACATAAATCACTTGCAACAAGGGCATAATGCAGCTGCTAGAATCAAAACTAGGAAAAGAAAATCTGAGCACATTTCTCCAGTTTTGATGTCACTACACTGGTTGCCTGTGTCATTCAGGATTGACTTTAAAATATTGGTTGTGGTTTATAAAGCCTTAAATAATCTCGCTCCATCTTATATATCGGAATGTCTGACACGTTATATTCCAAATTGTAACCTTAGATCCTCAAATGAGTGTCTCCTTATAATTCCAAAAGCTAAACTTAAAAGAAGTGGTGAGGTGGCCTTCTGCTGTTACGCACCTAAAATCTGGAATAGCCTGCCAATAGCAATTCGCCAGGCAAATACAGTGGAGCACTTTAAAATACTGCTGAAAACACATTACTTTAACATGGCCTTTTTATAACTTCACTTTAACTTAATACTGATACTCTGTATGTTCAATTCATCATAATAACTATTCATAGTGGCTCCAAAATCCGTACTGACCCTGGCCTGCGCCACCACCACCTACTCAAAGCTTCATGAAGCTCCAACATTGATGGACTGAAAGCCAGAAGTCTACGTGACCATCATCATCAAGTCCTTCCATGAAAACCCTAGATACAAAGAGGACTTTTTGATTTATGTTAGGTAGATTGCCCAGAGGGGACTGGGCGGTCTCTTGGTCTGGAATCCCTACAGATTTTATTTTTTTTTTCTCCAGCCTCTGCAGTGTTTTTTGTTTTTTCTGTCCACCCTGGCCATCGGACCTTACTTATTCTCTGTTAATTAATGTTGACTTATGTTTATTTTTTATTGTGTCTTCTATTTTTCTATTCTTCATTTTGTAAAGCACTTTGAGCTACATTTTTTTGTATGAAAATGTGCTATATAAATAAATGTTTTTGTTGTTGTTGTTGTTGTTTAGGTGGGATTTACACCTCCACACACACACACCTGAAAGCACACACAAACATACATTTCAAAGGCTGGTTGAGTCTAAATGCAATGTAATATTGTGGAAGTGTGCACGTAGTTTGCAGGATCAGTTAATAAATGTTTACCTTTTCATAAGTAATACTTTTATTAAACCAGCAGTACTTCCTTGAGTACCAGTTTGGCCTTGTCTGCAAACCTCCATTGGTGATTTCCAGATGGATTGTCCTGTCTAACATTGATAAGGAGTTTTACATGTACTGTAATGTGACTTGGGGCAGAACCTTTTATTTTTCAGAACTGATGTTACTATTGTGACACTAGGGGTCTCTGTTGCCCCGTGAAACCCCGCGGACAAACATCCAGGACACCAAGTAAAAGCACTCAAAATATTTTTAATTTCTTTTCTTTTTGATATTGTGCCACAGTAGGCACCACTAACACCACCATAAACAAATAAATCAATGATCAATACAAATAATAACAATAATCCTCCTCTCCTACCAGCAGCTCCATCATACTCCCTCCCAACTCCGGCTCAGCTTGCTGGGCTTCCCAGAGTCCTGTATATAGTCCGTGACCTGGAAGTGTTCCTGTCCTTTTATCCATGTGATTAACATCACTTCCTGGTCAGATAAAGACTTGTATTTTTCTTCAGTATTTCTGTATTTGAAGTATTTCTGTCCTTCTGTCACTTGGGATTACTTCCGGGCTATAATAGAAACAAAAGTCTCCATGTCTCCCGGCAGCGTCTCCTGGCGGCACCCAAGCCGAAACTACATTTTCCATGATGCCCTGCGGGAATCCGGGGCACCTCCATGTTGCATGGAGGACTCCATCTACCGGCCTGGATGTGTTGGCCGGGGTAAGCTGCCGGCCATCTCTCACAGTTCCCCACCCTTAGCGAAGCACAGTGGGGCGCAGCGTCCAGCCCCGCGAGGGTCGTCTTCCTCCAGGAGGAGCCACTGACTGTGGCCGGGCCTTGGCTTTGCCCTGTAAAATAATCACGGGAGAACCGAGGGGAGACACTGTTTAAATGGTTCACTTTCTCCCCGGTTCTCTGTGGACAATTTCGTCACATATGGCCCGGCCGGCGGCATTCGTAGCACAGCCGCCTTCCCCTTGCTAGTCTCCCCCTGAAAGACTGAAAGCAGTTTGGAAACACTTGCTCCGCCCCTTTAGCCGCTAAGGATGGGTTGTCAACCACACATGAGCTCACAGCTCCACTCTCTAATATATCAGGAGAACCCCATTTCTCTTCCAAGATCTCCTTTATAATCTGGGGCTTTCTCACAGTTTGGGTCTCTCTATGTGTGAGAGAGAGACCCTTTGCTATTTGCACCCCTTTTGATTTATAAATGACCGATGCCGATGTCTTCAGGATCGCATCTCTCTGGGAGGCAGCACTATGCTGCTGCTCCGGTTTGTTCGATCCCTCCGCCAGACACTGTCATTATTCCGGTCTCAATTGTAGGGCTTGAGGTTACCTGGCACCCGCTACTAATTAATCGCGGGCCCGTTTCACTCTGCATCCCTCTTTCCTTTACAGTACCGGTAACACTTACCTGTACTGGCGAATTAACCATTTCAGGAGGCTCCCGACCAAAACGCCGCAGGTAATCTTCCACCCGTTTCAAAGGCGCTTCAGCCACTGCTCCCAGTTCCTCCACGATCTTCTTGATTGAAGACGTGATCTGTAAAAAACTATGAACGGGCTGGAGTAGTTTTTCCAGCTCCCGCACGTCCATATTATTATTTGAATCGGCCGGAGGTAGGCTCGAACCATCATCATCCCTACCTCCTGGCCGTGAGCCAATAAGCATGCCCGTTTCTGGCACGTGCAGGACGTTGTCCTTCTCCTTCCCATAATTCTTCAGGGTAGGTCACATGTGTCTTGCCGGCAAACTGTAGGCAGAAGTCTTCAGCCCTTAGAAGAGTCGTGGAAAGTGCACTACCGTCTTCAGGATAATCTTCTGCCTCCCGCAGAATCTCCGGATGAACTCCATCTACGAGATATGAACATGGGACAAAGTGCATTACTTTAAAAATGTTCTCAATTTCTTCCCCAGCACATACCTCGTTGTGGACGTCATCATCCTGAACTTCCTCCCGAAACGTGTAGCCAGTCCTTATCTCATCCTGATCACAGGCAACATTGAGTGCTTGGCTTCCCCATGTGTTGCTGGTCTGCTTCGTCTTTTTCTTCCCCATGATGAACTGGCAAATGGGTTTTGCGGGTTCGTGAATGTTGTGACGCTGTCTTGCGGGTTGTGTACACAGAAAATTTTTCAGGTTTTCTGCAAAACCAGACGGCCAGAAAATCCTGCCAGCTATGCCACTGTGACACTAGGGGTCGCTGTTGCCCTGTGAAACCCTGCAGACAAACGTTCAGGACACCAAGTAAAAGCACTCAAAATATTTTTAATTTCTTTTCTTTTTGATATTGTGCCACAATAGACACCACTAACACCACCATAAACAAACAAATCAATAATCAATACAAATATTAACAATAATCCTCTTCTCCTCCCAGCAGCTCCGTCACACTCCCTCCCAATTCCGCCTCAGCTTGCTGGGCTTCCCAGAGTCCTTTATATAGTCTGTGACCCGGAAGTGTTCCTGTCCTTCTGTCCATGTGATTAACAGCATTTCCGGGTCAGATAAAGACTTGTATTTTTCTTCAGCCCGGAAGTATTTCTCTCCTTCTGGCTATAATAGAAACAAAAGTCTCAGAGTATCCCTGCAGTGTCCCCTGGTGGCACCCATGATATCCAGCAAGGCTGTGAAGCCGAACTCCATTTTCCATGATGCCCTGCGGAATCCGGGGCATCTCCATGTTGCAGGGAGGGCTCCATCTACCGGCCTAGATGTGTTGGCTGGGGTAAGCTGCCGGCCATCTCTCACACTATCCAAGTTCCATTCACAGCAGTTAACATTCTTAGGTCACTGTCTTAGTGAAATGAGTGTCTACACAGCCCAGGGTAAAGAGGCAGCTGTTTAGAGCTGGCCCTCATTTGTAAACCAGAAACAGATTATGAAATTTTTTGGCATGGTCTATTATTATCTTCACTTAATGAAAGACTTTACACCATTCCAGCTTTCATGCTTCACATACTCTGCCAGACAAGGTCTTCTGAGTGGAGACAAGAGCAGCAACAAGCTTTTCATGCTCTTATAGAGGCAGGTTGCCAGACCCCTATCATTACTTCCCCTAAAATTGGAGCTGCTGTTTGGATTAGATACAGATTTCAACAACATGGGCTTGAGGAAGTGTTGGTGTTGAAATATTATGATGACAAGAAGGTCATGGCTTACTACATTCAGGCACTGACGCTACAAGAGAACAATGGCTGTGTCACCCAATAGGAGTTGCTGGCAGGAGTAGAGACATAACTTCATGTTTGACTTTAACTTGGAAGCTGACCTAGATGGTCAAGTGACTTTAATGTCTCAGTTTATTGAGGGCCCAGGGAAGGAGAGGGGTTCTGTGATATAGTAACCCTTTCCAGATGTCCTTACAAAGATACAGGGTGCTTGCGCTGCAAAAGGTAGGAGGAAAAAAATCAGGAAGGATGAAAGAGGGCACAGTGTTACAGTAATTGTTCAGCACACTCAGATCCCATAAAACACACTCTAAGGCCACAAAGTATGGGCTGTTGGAACACATTGACATGGCTTTTGCTACCATGTTGGCCGTAACAGCAGCTCAAGACCAGTATGAGTGACTGATCACAATTCCTGCTGGATTACAGCACTACTACTGCTAAATAAATGTGTTGAAACATTTATCTTTTAATCTCAAGGTATGAGCTCCAAATTTCCATTTGGCTTAAATGTTAGAAAGTACCAGTTGCTCCATCTATACACCAACCTTATAGAAATTTAGTAGGCTGCAGGATTCAAAGGAACCTACTCACACATTTAGAAGTGTATTATGGCAGGCACGACAAAAGCCACACAAAAAAAAGGTTTAGGGCAGCCACCCATATATATTGTTCCTGGCTGCAATGGATAAATTCTTAAGGACAGAGTTGTAATAGGTTTGAGTCCACAACTGAACTGCCTTGTTGGCGCAAAGATGGCGGCTTTAAAGGAGACATCAAGGAAGTGACATCATCAGCAGGGTCGGAATTGGAAGTGATGTCGTTACGGGTCCAGAACTGGATGTGACGTCATCGTAGGGTCAGAACCGGAAGTGACACCACCAGCAGGGGTGGAAATCGTAAATGATGGCGTTGGGGCCGGAACCGGAAGTGACATCATCAGAAGGGCTGGGATCGGAACTGATGTCACCAGGGCCAGGCCGGGATTTCCTGTAACGGGTCTGCAGAGAAGTGAGAAAGGGAGTTAGTGCAGTCCGCCACCCCCTGATCTAGCATGGAATTACTCTCATTCGGACCCTTTAACTGTGTGTCCACATGTGTGTGACAGGTTCAAGTGAAAGTGTCTCCTATGGAACATTCTCCTAAGTTGGGCTGCTCTTGGGCTGGTCCTTGCCAAGAAATGTAGGTGGCCTATATAATTTAAAGAACACTTGATTGGGCTGAAGATTGGGCATAAGCAGTTTTGTCCTCGTCATCTCTATCTTCTGGTTCAAATGCTTTTTAGCATAGCAGCTTTGTTTAAGATCTCAGGAAAGGTGACTTGTAGGTAAGTCTTGGACAATATAATGCATGGGCTAACCTGAGCTGTAGACAATGGCCCTGTGGGCTACAGGGGGCCCAATATGATTAAAAATGTATGTTTTTTGCTTTTCAAAGAAGTAATCATCTCCATCCTGTATAAATCCTTTCCCTTTACTCATCCTTTGCGTGTCATATGCACCTCATAGTCCCTAAGTTTACTCATGAACAGCAGCTAGAGATAGAGAGGGAAGTTATTGGAATAGGATTTATGGTAGAAGAATGAGATGTAGGCAGGCTGTCTAAATGTAAAGCACGTTAATATATACATAGAAGAAAGATTCATGGCGTGATAGTAGTGACAGGTCTTCAGAAACGGGCATTGGCAGTGTAACATATTTTAGTGATAGTGAAGCATTTCTTGTAAACTAGAATACCACTTCTGAAGGCATGGGCAGCTTTCAAAGCTGCTGTTTAGGTCACATTGCAGATTTGTTAAGATTTCAATCTGTTCATAAGTGTAATTGTGACTAAACCCAACAGACATGTACAGCAGATGACCCTGCAGCAAACACTGAATCCCAGTTGCATATTGCACATGTGGTCTACGGTCAGTTGTGACAAACTGCTGGTTTTCTATGTATTTCTAGGTCAAGATGTGATTGTAAAGCCTAAAGATGAAAACTATTGATTAAGCAAAACTTTATTTGAGATGCTTTATGTACTGCACATCGCAAGTGAAAAACATCTCAGATTACTTTGCATTTTTCTTGGCAACAGCTTTCCTGTCACTTCACACAGTAGTGAGAAAGTCTTTTTTGAAAACAGAGCCGATCTTTGAGGCACCAATCTATTCATTCTGTACAGTTTCATATCTATATTGTTGACGCACAATCACTTTAGAAAAGTCATTTGGCAATGAAGCAACACACATCTCCTACAATTACAGAGTTGGCAGGATCCCCACCAGACAGTAGGAGAATTGTATTTGTAGTTTGGCAAAAGTGTCTGCAAACAGCTAAGCCTGCTGATGTGTCTTTATTTTATTTGGTAATGTACTGTATTTTTACCTTTGTTTTATTTTTATTTTCTTGCTGAAAGTACCTAATACTGAGAAAATAATTTAATAATACTTTCCATCCATTTCTCTCTCTCTCTCTCAAATTTTATAATGGAAGAATCAGACTCTATTTATTTTTAACAACTGATATGACAGGTTGTTTCTTCTGATTCATCATTTGCTGTTCTTGTGATGTATATCAAGTTTAATTTTACACTTGACTTTGCATACTCTCTCTCTCCATCTCTATTGATCATCACCTCAAATGCTGCTTCTGTGGATTTTGTGGCTTTTCATATACTTATTACATACTTTCACACATCCAATACCTGTGTGTTGGATATTCAAGTCTAGATTTCTAGTTTTTCTGTGGTTCCTTGGGTACAGCTGTACAACTCAAACCTGAAGGGCCCCTCTCCCCAAGCTCCTAAGGTAGGTAATGGAATTCAGAGGCCTACAAGAGCAAAACATGATGCCATGAAGACCATGTTTGCCCCTCTGAGGTGAGAAACCTGGGGAGTTGGTATAATGCTGGACATTGAAAAGGAAGGGGATGACCACTCTTCTGGAGTGAGGTGAAGTTAAACCAAGAAAAAAAATGATATGGGGCTTGTTCGAAGTTTTTCTCTGTATGTGGGGTTATTAGGATGTTCAATAAAACTGAGAGACTATGCATATCAGAAAACCTTATCCAGTCTTTCTAAGCATGGATCAAACAATAGTTCAGTTTCAAATGTTGTACTTACTGTCTCCCCTATCTCTACTCTTACTATCTAAGTGCTCTTCCTAATCACCTAAATCAGATATCTTGATCTATGCCTCCTTTAATCTCTGTGTATGAACTATTTTATTTGATCTCTCTTCACTCCTGATTTTGGCTCCTGCCATGTAAACCAATTGTTCTGTTGTTATGTTGAAAGTTTCTTCCCCTGGCTTATTTTTATTTATTTTTTTAATACTTCTTTCTTTGCTTCTCATTATTATTCATTGCATCCATCATTTATTATAATATTGTTCTGCTCAGTTTTTATTTGTTTCATGCATTGTTATTGTGTTATAATTTATTTTCTATGTGCTTAGATTTGTTCACTGATGTTCCCTAAAGTTTGTGAATTGAGGAGGCGGGGCCACCTGTCCATCACATCTTGGGAATGGCTACTCCCTCATTGGTCATTGAATGTGAGTTTTGGAGTGCCGCCTTTTTGATATTCTTTTGCATTTACTATGTTTTTTTTTGACATTTATGGGTCAGTCATTAGCATTTTATTTTCTGGTTTATGTATTAGAGCTTGTTTGATGTCTTCTTATTGGTCTTTAAAGCATTTTTGTGATATTTTCTATGTTTTGGTAATTTTATAAATATTTCCTGTGAACTTGTTTCTGCTCCCAGCTAGAGTTTTTATGAGAGACATACCTCAAGCTTTTCAAACTCTTGCTAGTTTTTTTTTTTTAATTTTTAAATCCTGATCTCCATTTTAAGGTCTAGTAATGCCTATATCTTTCCATTTCTCAGGTGCCAGACCTGCCTTGGATGTGATCTGTTCTGTGGTTACTTTTGTGGGCCACTACCTTTCATTATATTTTGGAGCCAGAGTAATCATAACAACTATTTAATGGCCTGTCTTAGAGAAAGTATTATATTCTTACTAAACTTATTTAAGTACATGCATTTAAATTAAATTAAAGGACAAAATTCAAAAATGGTGCACCCATAGGTTTGATTGGGTCAACACTGATCTTCATGCGACTCCTAGGTGCAAATCACAGCAGTGAGAGAAGGATGACAATGTTCATGTTGCAGCAGAACAGTGAAAGGTTAACTATGTTTCAAATCAACCTTTATTGTTTTAATGGTAACTCCTGTGGCTCTCTGTTATTGGCCATTATTAGCTGAACTGTTTTCTAGTGTCTGCCTCTGTCCCTCCAGTTACAGTGCTCTCTATAGTAGGCTTAAATATGAATTCAGACATTCATTGTTGGGGTGTTTTAGTTGAAACTGTTTTACACTGAAAATAGTAACCTTCTGATGTTGGAACATTAGAACAATCTAGAAAAGAACAGGCTGTTCAGCCTAACAAAACTCACCAGCCCTATCCACTTAATTCATCCAAAATAAATCAATATGTCTATCACACCACTTGGTAATATATTCCACATTTCTGTGGTTCTTTGTGTGAAGACAAATATCCTAATGTTTGTGCAAAATTTACCCTTAAAACGTTTCAAACTGTGTCCCCGTGTTCTTGTTCAACTCATTTTAAAATAACAGTCTCAGTTCTCTGTATTATTTCCCTTCATAATTTAACTCTTCAATCATGCCTCATCTTAATCTTAATTTTCTTAAGATGAAAAGGCTCAGCTCTTTTAATCTTTCCTTTTAATTCATCCCCAGTAGTGCTGGAATCAGCCTAGTCGCTCTTCTCTGGACCTTTTCTAGTGCTGCTAAGTCCTTTTTGTAGCCCAGAGACCAAAACTGCACACAGTACTCCAGATGAGGCCTCACCAGTGTGTTATAAAGCTTGAGCATCACCTCCTTGGACTTGTACTCCACACATCGTGTTATATAACCTGACATTCTGTTTACCTTCTTAATAGCTTCTGAACAATGTCTGGAAGTTGGTAGCATTGAGTCCACTAAGACTCCTAAGTCATTCTCATAAGGTGCACTTTGAACTTTCAGACCTATCATTGTGTATTCACACCTAACATTTTTACTTCCAACATGAATTATTTTACATTTACTTACTTTAAATTTCATCTGCCCAAGCCTGTCTGCCCTCTGTAATGATTCAACAGATTCCAGATTATCTGCCAATCCACCTATCTTGGTATCATCTTCAAAATTAACCAGTTTGTTATTTATATTTGTATTCAAATCATTTGTAAATATTAAAAATAGCATCAGCCCTAGCACTGTCCACTGTAGGACACCACTCTTAACATCACCAAATTCTGATAAGGTTCATCACACTAGAACCCTGTGCTTCCTGTTTCTAGGGCAATTTTGCACCAATCTAAACACTTCTTCTTTAAGTTTGATGCCCAACATATCATGTGGTGCCTTATCATATACTTTCTGAAATTCAAGATATCTCTGTGCAGCAGCATGGCCTATAAAATGCAGGTGAATTGGTTAACAGCAAAGCCATTAATTTAACTCACATGATGAAACAGCCATTATAGCGTTGCACATCTTCTCAGTGTGTATGTCTCTTGAAAAGTGGCAGTTCTATGTAATGCTGGTCAGAAGAACAATATTATGAGTTTAGGCCTCAAAAACACTTGAAGGGTCTGAATATTTTGAAAAGGGATGGGGAGGAGGAGGAGCAGGTTGGGAGTATGTACTGTGTGGCCGCTGGCCCGGACACAGACAGACGGACATCGTTGGCTCCACCACACACTGTTTATTTACACTATTTACAAATCACGTGCTCAACAAACCCCAGTGCCTCCAGCACCGATTCCCCCAATGTCCAGGCCTCACAGTCTTTGTGCCTTCCTCCTGGCCGACTTCCGCTCTTGACTGGAGGGAGGTGGCCCCTTAAATAGGAACCGGGATGGGCTCCAGCTGCTTCCCGGCATTCCACCGAAGACACGCCCCAGTGTGGCGGAAATGCCGGTTGCGCACCCGGAAGCCCTCCGGGTGTTCCCTGTCTTCTTCCCCCCAGCACTTCCTGGTGTGGCGGAAGTGCTGGGCTCCAGGGATATTCAGGCACCGGGGCGCCGCCTGGCGGTGGCCACAGGTCCCTACAGGGCTGGGCTTCCAAGCCCTTTACCCGAGGCCCCCAACACAACCAGGGCGGACACAACTGATACAGCGTGTTGGGGGCTATGAATTTAAAAAGGTCTAAAGCCTAAAAATACTCAAACATGGGGTACTGTCAAAATTTTGGACAAAATAACAAAACTATAATTGTTCTAACATTATTGACTTTATTAAAGTAATTAGTTTTAATTGGTGGTTTACATATTTTTTATGCTTTTTCCTAAATTAATTTTGGCAAATTAAACTGCAAGTCTCTTCTGGGGTTTTGAAACTCGGGGATTCTGATTCTGAGTCAGATTTCAGGTTTATTTAATTTATGAGGAGCTTCTAATTTATTTGTATTTTGACTAAACACCATTTTGCTTTCCCTTTGAAGCTGTCATTTTATGGATTCCATTGTCATGATACAGATCCTGGTTGCTAGAGATGTGGCCTCTAGTGTTATGACTTTGAGGGTTGAAATGTTTTGTATTATTGGATATTGATATGAGGTCGCTGGAAAGGGATGTGTGATATCTATGCAAAAGTCTGTAGAGTCCTGGTGCTTGCTGTCTAGCTATATGTTTGCGCGACATGGACGCTGTTCAGTGACATGAGGCAAAGACTGGACCCCTTTGGTACTGTGTCTCTTCGGAGAATCCTTGGGTACCACTGGTTTGACTTTCTGTTAAATGAGTGGTTGCTCATGGAGTCCCAAATGAGGCATTTTACCTGCATTGTCAGGGAGCATCAGATATGGCACTACAGCCATGTGGCGCAATTCCCAGATGGTGATCCTGCTCGCAGAATCCTCATTGTTGAGGACCCGAATGGCTGGACAAGGCCAAAGGGACCCCCACGTAACACCTGCTACAGCAGATAGAGGCTCATTTCAGGAAGGTGGGACTGGACCGCATGTCTACCTTGGGGGTTGCCAAGCAAGATTCAGAGCTGTTTCATCATGTGGTGGGTGTGGTAACGCGCTGTACCAGTGCATACTCCCCAACCTGACCTGACCTGATATTTTGCATTCAAGTTTTCAGATAACAAACCTATTTTTTTATTTTTTTGCAACTTTCAAGAGCTTTATTTTTGATTTCCCGGTTCTGAATTCTTTTCCTGTTGTCTGTGACCTTTGTTTTTTGATTTCATTTTAACTTCATTGATATATCTGGTGACTCTCAGTTTTGACCTTGTGAAGTTTTTTGAATTTGTATATCTCCTGACACTTTTCTTAGAAAAAATATGTCTCTCTTCGAGACAGTAAATAAATAAAGAAAAGAAGCCAATAAAAATAACAAATGCAAAATTTCAAAAATACCCTAAAAAATGCTAATTTCCAAACAATCCAAAATTTTAAAATGCCAAAGATAAATGCTATTTAGTGAAATGAACAAGGCAAAAAGTAATTCTAATTTGCCTAATCAAGACCAAAAAAAAAAAACAAAGGAGAAAACCAAGAACAAAAGCATATGGTCAAGAATTGTTTTAAAACGAGTACACTCATAAAGAAAAGAGGGTGCCGGGCATATGAAAAGCCCACAAATCAGGCCCTTCCTCAGGGATCCTGACCAAACTCTTTAAATTTCCCAGAATATACAAAAATACACATAAATGCCCAACAAGGTAAAAGAACTGTAAAAAACAGTGATATAAGAGAACCAATCCCACCTGAAATGTTTATGATTGCAGAAATGTATTTGTATATTGATATGAGCACAAAGTGTTTACCCAAAAAGGCAACCCGGGGCAAAGAAATCCCAAAGGTAATCCAATAATTGAAAGCTAAAACCTTAAGCACTAAATTCTAAGAACAGAAAAGTGTTACTCATAATTACATGAATGCTGCAAATGACAATGAACCACTGAAGGATCCACTCCCCAGCCTCCAAATATGAAGCTTGAGGACAATCCTTCAGCCATGATGTCAGGTAGGCCTCGCCTCTTGGGCTTCCAAAAACAAAATACGTAGAACTTAGGAAACACCTGGTAAATAAATGATAAATAATAAATAAACAGAACAATATTCACAAAAGTGACATAACTAACAAAAGCGCATAAAACATATTAAGAACCAATTGTGGAGGACTGCCGGCTTCCCATGCTGGTCCGCACCCCCAGGCCGCCAGGAGGAGCTCTCCGGACAGCAGGATGGTGCCCCGAGTTCCAGCAGGGCCTTATGGACTATGTAGTGTTTTTACACAGCCCTGCTGGATACCTTGGGGACCACCAGGAGTCGCTGTAGGGGGGCTCATGGGCTCTTGTGTGCCCTATAACCCAGAAGTACGTTACGGTCATGTGACAGGAAGGAACGACATGCTCCCGGGTTGAAGAAAAGGATTGTTTGCCTGACCTGGAAGGAATAAGAAACTGTGGACTATTGGGACAGGAACACCTCCGGGTCAGGGGCTATAAAAGGACGGTGCCTCAGTCCAGACACTGAGCTGTGCTGGGTGGGAGAGGAGCAAAGTGTCTGGGCGAGGAGGAGTAGTTTATAGTGTTGTTTGTAGTGATTTAAATATATGAGTAGTGTGGGAGGTGCTTGGTGCACTGAAGAAAACAATAAAAGGTCTTGGACTTTTACCTGGTGTCTGGAGTCATACCTGAGGGTTCAAGGGAGCACTAGCGCCCCCTACTGCCACACAATGAAAATGAAACAAGTTATTTAAATAGACATAAGCTAGGAAGTGCATCCTGGCTGTAACATAACAGGAGTCAAAAAATAGCAAAGTGAAAATGATTAAAAGAACAATAAAAACTCACATGAATTGGAAGTTCATAAATGCAGCTGAACAACAATGGCAAGGAGAAATTACCAAACACGTCTATGCAGTTCTAAAGCAATCAAGTGAAACATGCAGGGCTTTTCAGGTTTCAATGCATTTAATGGAATGATAGACAAAAGTTTAAACATTACAATATACAGTATATAAACTGAGAAAAGACATGAGAAAATTAGGACAATTACATGAAATAAAAAAACAACTTAAAAACAAAAACACAGCTGTAATACACAAGGTGATATAGCTTTTGTTTGCCGATTGTGTATCATTGTATGATATGATTTATCTGAACAAGACGAGCATATCCTAAATGATTGCATTCAAATTCCATAGCACCAGAATAAGATTTCAGTAAGCAGTCAGCACTGGTGGACTATACCATGGGTTATATCACACAGGACATGACTCGCTTATAAGGCATAGCTTCAATACGAACCATCGAAAAGACAAGAACCACAATATAAGAGGGTGCAAACTACCACCGAAACATCTGTGATAAAAGACATCACAAACCAGAACAGAAGGAAATAAATCTTGTCAGCAGTATTTCAACCCCTTTGTCTGGGTGTTACAAGGCAAATTATAGGAGGCAGTTTAATTTAGAGTTAAGAATTATTTCCTTTCGGCCAAATTACAGGGATGAGATTATTATGCTGAAAGAAAAAAGACTTAGAAAATATTTCTCTCATGACAACTCACACGGTTCAAACCATTGTGTCAAGAATTAAGGATGTTTGGGCATTATTTGTGTAAAAACAAAAATGTTTTTGGATGTATGAACTCCATGGTTCTGAGCTTGTAAAACTGAGCAAGTATATAGACTTGGTACTACATTTAGTAAAAAATGATATACAAAGACAACAAACTGACCTGAATTGAACTGAATCACACTCTGTCAAGTGGATTGCAACTTTTAGAACATTAGAACACTCTAGACGAGAATAGGCCATCCAGTCCAACAAAGCTCACCAGTCCTATCCACTTATTTCTTCCAAAAAAACATCAAGTCGAGTTTTGAAAGTCCCTGAAGTATTACTGTCTACCACACTACTTGGTAGCTTATTCCAAGTGTCTTTCGTTCTTTGTGTAAAGAAAAAACTTCCTAATATTTGTGCGAAATTTACCCTTAAAAAGTTTCAAACTGTGTCCCCATGTTCTTGATGAACTCATTTTAAAATAACAATCTCGATCCACTTTACTAATTCCCATCATAATTTTAAACACTTTAATCATGTTACCTCTTAATCTTCTTTTGCATAAACTGTATAGACTCAGCCCTGGAATCAGCCTAGTCGCTCTTCTCTGAACCTTTTCTAGCGCTGCTTTGTCCTTTTTGTAGCCTGGAGATCAAAACTGTACAAAGTACTCCAGATGAAGCCTCACTAGTGCATTATAATGGTTGAGCATAACCTCCTTGGACTTGTACTCCACACATCAGGGCTCTATAAAACCTAACATCCTCTTTGCCTTCTTAATGGCTTCTGAACAATGTCTAGAAGTAGATAGCTTAGTGTCCACTATGATTCCTAAATCCTTCCAATAAGGTGTACTCTCGATTTTCCGACCGTACATTAAATTCAGAATAACGTTTTGTATGGGGGCTACTGCACATTTTGTTAAGCCAATGTCACATTTTGTTACATTACATAACTTCTAGTCACAGGGAATGCTAAACTTGGCAATTGCAATTACTGATTTTATTGTCCGAAGATGTCAGATAATATGACTAAAAATCACTGGAGGTGTCAATTTGCATGACTGCATGATGACTTTTCAGCACAGATGATTATTTCCAAAGTATTGTGACCTCATTGTTTTTACTAATAACCAATAACATGAGCAGGTGCCCGTGAGTTCTGCTGCAACTTCTGCCCTTTATTACTTTTGGCTGTCTAATAATGTGGTGGCTGTACCAAAAGAGGAAAGTGACATGAATTCAACATCTCAATTAAACTTGAGAAACCTGAAACCTGAGTAAAACCTGAGAAACCTGAGTAACCGTACAATGAAGGTTTATCAAGCTATTCTCAGTAATGGTGTGTAAATGTTGGGCTGTACTGTTTATGAAACCAAATCTCCCCATCACAGACAAATCTGTCCCTAACTGATCAGCTGAAAAGATCCTATAGCAGCTTTGAGAAGCCCTCCTTAACCATTCAGGACACCGAAACACTGACTTATTTTTTTTGTAATCCAGCTCCTCTTCTCAACTCTAGATCACTGACCATGAAGTCCATTGGCTCTACTGGAGAAAGAAATGTCATAGAGCTCCTGGTCCAGAAAATATTTCTTGATCCACACTAAAATACTGTGCTGATCAGTTAGCACCTTGGTTTGTAGACATTTTACTCAGTCTCTGACTCAAATCAAAGTCTCTGTCTGTTTTGAAGAATTCGCAATCATCCTTTCACCCCAAGAAACACAATATTTTCTGTCCAAATGTTTATAGTGCAATGGCACTGACCTCTGTAACATGAAAGACATTTACATGTCTAATTTTTCAGCATCTGAAGAGTAGTCCCTGTTTGACCCATTGCAATTTGCTATCTGTGCTAACGGGTCAGATGAAGATGCTGTAATCATGGCTGCCCGCTGAATTCTGCAGTATTCAGACTCCTCAACTACTTATGCCAGGATCTTATTTGTAGATTTCAGTCTTCATACCAGATCCTGTCCATGGTGAACTTTTCAGTATGAACCTGGACTATGCCACATGTCTCTGAATGTCTGACTTTCTAAAGAGCAGACAACAGACAGTGAGAGCCTGAACCCAAGAACAGGGTCTTCTCATGACTGTATACTGTGTCACCTCTTCTTTTCTCTGTCTAAACCAATGACTGTACCTCTAGTGACCCATATGTTAGACTGCTGAAGTTTGCCGATGACACCATCCTGACTAGACTGATCACAGATGGGGACAATGTGGCATATAGGAGGGAGATGGAATGGCTGTCCAGCTGGTGCATTCTTAATCATCTCTACTTTAATACTCCAAAAAGATTGTGGATTTTAGGAAAATAGGATAAAGCCATTTATGTTTCACCATTATCACTTTACATTTACATTTATTCATTTAGAAGACAATTTTAGCCTAAGTGATTTACAAGTGAGGTCAACATAATTGAGTAAACATCAGTTAAGGGTCTGTTTTGAAACACATGTTACAAGACTAGATTATGAAAATTGACCAAAAGAAGTGAAAAGTGCTTTAGACCTTATAGATAAGTAACCATTAAACCAATAAAAGCTCAAAGCTAGTTAACCTTACCTTTGCTAAAAAAAACTCACATCAAAACCATTAGCCATTAAGAAGGTATTCACAAAACAGGAAAGTCTCCTTTAACACATGGAGGGACTCAATGGTTCAGATGAATCTTAGCAGCCCTTTCCACCAGTGAGGGCTACACATAAAGAGTGTCTGAGCTGAAATTTGATGTCAAGTGGAGGAGGCATCAGAGCAGACCAGATTGGGTGGGAAAGAGCATTGGACCTAATGACAGCCTCCAAGTAAGAAACACCGAAACAACAACAACTAGTAAATGAAGAGCTTTTATTTTTGACTCAATTCTCACTTCACCTCGACTGACTGGTACAACATTAACATAACTATGGACGTCAGTTGATCTCCTGCTCCCTTCTTTCCTCGCTCAAGGACAAGACCCTGCTTGAGGCAGCACCTCATCCACAACCTGGAGCGGGCATGCCACTTTTTTCTGTTGGCCATGACTACTGACCTCAGACTTAGAGGTGCTTCATCCCAGCAGCTTCACACTCGGCTACAAAGAACCCCAATGTGTATCTGAGCTCACAGCCCAATAAAGTCAGCAAGACCAAAACATCTGAAAAAATCAGAGATGCAATTCTAAAATCACTGAACTGGACACTCATCCCTCCTTGGCTGCACCTAAAAATTCTGCCCATATAAATTATGAACATGTGGAACAAGTGTGACTGTTGGCAATGCAAATCAAGCTTTTGCTTTGGTTGTATATGATCTGAATAGTCTGCAACAGCACGTCAGGTACTCCATACTCCCGAAGCACCCTCCGCAGAACACCCATAGGGATGCGGTCATATGCCTTTGCCAACTCCACAACACACACACATTTTTCTTGTGTTCTGAGGGAAGATGTGGATGTGAAACCCAAATGGGCTGTGTTCCATGCCTACATTGCTGAGGCAGCCATAGCTGTAAGGTCACTGCTGCCTGTAATGGCAGCAATCCCCAAAACCCAGTCATTGGTGCCTGTAATGGCAGCAAACCCAAACCCGGTGATAGACACCAGTAGTAAAGGAAGCTGTCAAACAGAAGATGGAGGCATTGCAAGTTTGGTTAGCCTGCAGAACAGCGGAGGTAGCTAACATGTATAAAGAGGAGATGTACAGCAATGACAGTTGCAGAAGCCAAAACCTGAGTGTTGGAGGAGTTGAGTGAGACATCGGAAAATTACTTTAGGCCATCTTCAAAGTCATTCTGGCACACTGTCAAATGACTCAGTAGGGGAAGCTGTGCTGCGCCAATGCTGTTTATAGCAGGGAGAGAGTGCTGCTGACCTCACCTGGGGGCATTTTGAAGTCTTCCTAAATCTTACTGACACACCTCCTCAGAGGAGGACTAAACCATCACTGGAGCTGAAGTCAGTGAGGTAGTTAAAAAACTCCTTGGTGGCAAGATCCATGGGTGGATAATATTCACCCTGATTTCCTGAAGGCTCTGGATGTTTTTGAGCTATCTTGGCTGAAAGGTCCCTTGATTGTTACATGAAAGTTGGGGATACTGCATCTAAACTGGCAAACTGGAGTAGTGGTCCTCATCTTTAAGAAAGGGGACTGGAGGTTGTGTCCCTACTTTAGGAGGATCACAGTCCCCAGCTTACCTGGGAAGGCCTATGCCAGGGTTTTGGAAAGAAAGGTCAGGATATAATCTCAGAGAGAGACACGACACGGCACGAGTGGAAGATGATTGAGATGTTAGAAGAGTGAACTTGACAGTAGAAACAGCACAAGAATAGCTGTGACTACTTTCAGTAAATCTGTTAATTTCTGATGAGTTTTATGTTGGTATAAGAGCAACAAGGTGATTCATCTGTATGTATGGCTGTAGATCACCCATCTATTCATCCATCCATCCATCCATCCATTCATCCATTTTCTAAGCTGGCTTTATCCTGATCATGGAACCTATCCCAGTAAGTATAGCTTGCAAGGCAGAAACGATCTATGGAGCATTCCTTGGTAAATAAATGTGCCCGTTATTGGGCTTTATTGTAATTCGGTATGTGTATGTGTCTCGATCTTTCCATCTCAGTGTTTGTTACAGTATTATTCATTATGTTTGCAAAGCTGCAACAAAAACGTGCAGCTTAGCTCAATATTCTACCTCTTTATGTTTTCCTTCTTCTGCTTGTTCAACCTTCATTATTATTATTATTATAATTGTTATTATTATCTTGTGTTGAAGCCACAAAATTAATATCAGAAAACTGCAAAACATCATCATAAGTGTCAATTTATGGCAAGAGGGGTCAATAAAATCGTAACATTTTTCATTCTCAGTCGTGAATTCCTACTTTTCGCAGGGACTGGAACTAAGAAAATAAAAAAAAACAAAATAAGAGTAATAACCTTGGAGGTTAATCATCACCCCGAAAGTAGATAGTAGACATCACGTAGTATATATGTACCAAATTTCAGGCCAATAAGTCAAGCGTTTTGTGAACTACAGGTGATTTAAAATCCTGGACAGACAAATCAGACAGCCATGGTAGCGTATTATATATAAAGATATATGTCTGGAGACAACAATGAGTGATTTTTTTGTTTAACTTCATGGAAATGATTAGACAACTCACTGAGTTTCACATTTCTAAACTGAACCAATGTGTCATGAAGGCGACGTTCGAAGTAGGAGTGGTGATTTTAAACTGCAAATATCAGAGGTGTTCTCGTTAACCTGGTCCGACAGACAGCAAGCTTCTATTTATGATGAACTGTCTACAGTTGAAAAGACTCCTAAAAAACCCTATTAGGCACTGTGAAGGATGACCCAGGTCTTTACCTAACCCGGACATCCTTGGAATGGAAAGACCGGGGGAGAGACCGTGTATGGGGAATTAGCTAGATGGCAGTGAGCCTAAGCTCGGATGCCCACATGGGTGCTCACAAGGCATGCCAGGTATTGTAGTCACGGGGAACAACACTGCTGGGTCACATGAGGGTCGCCATGGGGAGCTGTAGGATTTGGGAGTTGTTATTCCATGGGGCTCCAACCTCGCCTGGAATTGCTTCGGAGCTGCAGCATCATATCACTGGAAGCACTCCTGGGGGATCAGAGAAAAGGAGCAGCCTGTCTCACTTTGATGAACCAGAGTTGGATGGAGGTGGAGGAAGCTTGTTAGGAGGAGTGGAAGAGGCAGTGAGTGACTGAGAAAGAGAAGACAAAGAGTGATTTATTTTGCTATTGTACTTGTGGCTGTGATTGTGCTGGGAATCACTTATAGGGAAGGTTTTCCCACAAATTAAGACTCTTTGTGCATTGAACTTGTGTCCTGAGCCTGCTTGTGTTGGGTGTTTGGGTAGCTGGATTGCCCCCTGCTATCCACAGCACATATATCTTTATCCTTGTGTGAAAAGTACATTGTACATTGTGGTGGAAGGTCGGGGTCCTTGCCCAGCCAGGACGCCTCCACACTGGGAGGACCAGGGGAGCAAGTGTGGTCAGAACGTTACCTTCCCTGGAATGCTAGATGGCAGCCCCCCTAGGTGGCAACGGCGCCTCGGACTCCTGCAGGGCTTCATGAGAGTTGGAGTTGTCTTCAGCCCTCTTGGGCGGGTTTTCTGCCACACCTGGATGTGCTGCTCCTGGAGTACTTCTAGGAGTATTATAAAAGGAGCCAGCAGTCACCACTCCAGGAGCCAGAGTAGGGAGGAGAAGGACGAAGCTTGCTGAGGAGGAGTGGAGGAGAAAAGTAAAGGACTGAGAGAAAAAGAAAGAGAATAAGAAAGTAAAGTAAAGAAAGGAAAGTGTGTGATTGGGCTGTTGGGGACACTGTATATAAATAAATTCACGTGTGCTTTTTGGACTTGTGCCGCTAACGTCTGTCTGTTTCGGGTTAGCGCGTTATAACGCCATCTACAGTATCTTCCACAATATTTTAAAACTAAACACAATCTGTTGCAAGAGAAAAATGTTTCTGTAACTTAAAATGATACATTGGCATTCAATGACATCAATGGATGAGGGGTAGTCGAGAATGATATGTTGTTGCAGGAGCTGTGTGTGCTCTCTGTTGTTGAAGTTGGAGTTGATGTAAGTTTGAAATAATTGGCAGCTATATTCATGAAAATATGAACAGTAAAATATGCATTTGAAGTAACATTCTGTGAAAAGGACTACTTTTAAGAGAGCTGATAATGAAGAGCCACAGTAGATGAAGATTTCAGTACTCAAAACATCAACAAATCTGCATAACAATCTCAGTAAAGCATGGACAAGGCTGCTCAGCAGCCACATTCTGACTGAATGTCTAAACAAGTAAATAAAGGAAATTAATATTATTGTCTAATTTGAAATGCAACCATGTCATGCCAGAATATAGGTGTGGCATTTGAACACATAGTACACAGATAGACCACAATGCTTATCTAAACTCTGTTTGCTGTTGTTACGCTATAAAGTGAAGCAACAGTCAAAATGACAGAAAGATATTGTAAGAGACAAAAGCACGTCTCAAATGTGGAGGAAAGAAGCTGCAGAGGTCTACAAGGTGTGTGTGTGTCTGTCTCCTCTGTGGCAGAGCTGATTACAAGTACAAACTAATTATTAACCTCCAGTTTACCTAGTGCTGCTGAGCGCCTGAATTAATAACAGCAATTTTAGCTTTTAATTTGCTCTCGGCTTCAAGGCTTCTATTCAGTTTCATTTCCTCTCTCACTGAAACCCCGGTGGTGCTTTAATCTTCACAGATTTGATGGTGGATGTTTTAGGAAGAAACCCTGTGGGCATAGCCTTTGCAGGGCAGTATTTTGCTGCTAGTCTTTACAAACTTTTTAATGGGTGGTCCCCAGATGTATATTCTCGTTTGAGAATCACTTCTGGCCCCGCTAGACTACCTCCAGGAGTCCAGAGAGCATCCTATTGTGAAGCCTGCCATTTAAAATAGTCTGTTGATTTGGTAGGCCTCTCTTGAAATGATGTTATCAGTCCAGTACACCATAGTGAAATAAATCACACTGGCCATCACAGAGTTGTAGAAGATGTGAAGGATTTCACTTCCTACACTAAACAAATGCAGTGCCCAAAGAAAAAAGAGCCTGCTCTATCCTTTCTTATATAGCTTCTCTGTGTTACGAGACCAGTCCAGCCTGTCATTGATGTGGACCCCTAAGTACTTGTAGCAATGTACCACCTCTACATCTACTCTCTGAATAATGACTGGGCATAGAGACTCTTTGGTGTGGAAAACATCAATAAATAGTTCCATGGTTTTGACAATGTTAAGTTGTATATAATTATTTTTACACCAAGAAACAAAGTTCTCCACGTGATGCCTACTCTCATTTTACTCTCTACTCATTTTTTCCCCCAACAAGGGTTTTATTTTGTGAGTTTTTCCTTCTCTTCTTAGAGAGGCAAGGCTGGGGGGCTCTCAGAAAGCCTGGGCCTGTAAAAACCCATTGCGTCACTACTTGTGTGATTTTGGTATATACAAAAATATATTGTATTGCATTGTATTGTATTGTCCTCTCTGTTTAATTTCCCTTGTCAACACCAGCCTGAAGAATTGGTAAGGCTGTCCTCCTGGCATTGCAAGCAATCTTTGCTTCCATTTGGGAGACTGGCATCATCTCAACTGACTAGAAAACTGGACTTGTCGTCCCTAACTGGAAAGGGAAGGGTGATCGCCTGGATTGCAGCAACTACAGGGGGATAACACTGCTCTCGGTGCCGGGTAAGGTCCTTGCTAGGGTCGTCCTCAATAGGATCTGTGATCACTTGCTCAGCTACCAGCGACTGGAACAATCTAGTTTTACGCCTAAAAAAGTCCACCATCGACCGCATCCTGGCACTGAGGGATCGCATGGAGCGCAAACTCAAATATTGGCAGAGTTTCTTTGCAGCCTTTGTCGATTTTCGCAAAGCGTTCGACTCAGTTGATCGAGCTGCTTTGTGGAACATCCTAAGGGTTCGCGGGATCCCCTTGAGGTTGCTGGATATCATGGCCGGCCTGTACACTGGTACTGTGAGTGTTGTGCAGAGTGGAGGCAGGACCTCTGTGTTTTTCCCAGTTGATTCTGGGGTTCGTCAGGGGTGTGTTTTTGCTCCTACTCTGTTCAATGCTTGTATGGACTGGGTGTTGGGCAAAGTCGTGGGGTCCAGCGGCTGTGGGGCATCTGTTGTTGAAGGAAGATTTACAGCTCTTGACTTTGCTGATGAAGCTGGGATCTTCGCGGAGTCAATGGAGGCTCTGATCGGGGCACTCGAGAGACTTAGTGAGGAGTCCAAGTGTCTGGGCTTGCGAGTGTCCTGGATAAAAACCAAGATCCAGGCCTTTAATGACTTCTTGGGCACAGCCATCAGCAGTGTGTCTGTTTGCGGAGAGAGTGTTGACCTTGTTGAGAGGTTTACTTACGTCGGCAGTGACATTCATATCTCTGGTGACTCTTTCTGTAAAGTCAGTAGATGGATTGGGAGAGCATGGGGGTCATGAGGTCGCTGGAAAGGGGTGTGTGGCGCTCCCGATATCTATTCAAAAGGACGAAGGTCCAAGTTTTTAGAGTCCTGGTGCTTCCTGTCTTGCTATATGGTTGTGAGACATGGACGCTATCCAGTGACCTGAGACGAAGACTGGACTCCTTTGGTACTGTGTCTCTCCAGAAAATCCTTGGGTATCGTTGGTTTGACTTCGTGTCGAATAAGCGGTTGCTCATGGAGTCCCGAATGATGCACATTACCTGCATTGTTAGGTAGCGTAAGTTACAGCACTACGTCCATGGGTGCATTTCCCTAAGGCTGATCCGGCTCATAGAATCCTCATTGTTGGGGACCCAATTGGCCGGACCAGGCCAAGGACTCACCCACATAACACCTGGCTGCAGCAGATAGAGGGTCATTTCCGGAGGGCGGGACTGGACTGCGTGTCTGCCTGGGGGGTTGCGGGATCCTGAGTTGTTTCACTGTGTAGTGGGTGCGGCAATGCACTGTACCAGTGCATGCTCCCCAACTTGACTTGACTTGTCAATACACCCAATGAATACAGAACAGTCTGTAAATTTCTCCAAGTGACACAACCTGGTGTTCTTTTGATATCCTGAAGTGTACAGAATAAAGAGAAGAGACAACAGAACTGTTCCTTGTGATGCTCCAGTGTTGCCTACATTTACATCAGAAACACAGTCCTTGAGTCTCACAAACTTTGGACTGCCCGACAGATAGTCCATTATCCAGGATACCATAGGCTCATGTATCCTGAATATTTCTGAGCTTATGCTTTAACACGGATGGCTGGATATTATTAAAGGTGCAGGAGAAATTAAAAAAATGATCCTTACAGTTCTGCCAACTTTGTCCTGGTAAGAATAAACCTTGTGGTTTAGACAGACAATTGCATCCTCCAGTCCAATCTGTGTCCAATAGGCAAACTGCATTGTGTTCAGGTGGTCTACCTCAAGAGAACCCATGTAGTCCAGGACCAGCCTCTAATAAGGTTATCATGATGTGATAGGTAAATGCTACTGGTCTATAGATATTATGTGAAGAGGGTGACTTGCAAAAACGATCCAGGATTCAGCATTTGAGAAAGCAGGCAAATACAGTATACTGCATGGAAGAAAGACACCTGTTGTGCTTGGAAGGGTATTTGGGAACCTCTTTTTAAACTAATAAGCAATGTATTAGAGTGGGCACCTCACGCTTCCACAGCACTGGTGGCACCACACCAGGTCCAGCAAGGTCCCAGGACCCAGTAAAAGTGCTAGAGACCTGTTAAAGCACCTAGTAAAAATTTTGATGACACTAATTGAAACATCTGATGAGATTTCCTGTTATTGCTCTTTCACTGTCATAGTATCAATTCTATATTTATAACAAAAAAACGGTAAACAATGTTACCACATTATCAACTACTACAAGCTGCAGCTCCTTTCTCGATCACTCAGTAGCCCAGCAATATCCAAGAGGCAACGAGTGCTAACAGTTTATCACAGACATGGACTAGAGACTAGTACAGTACTGTATATAGTACATACAGTACTTGTAGCCTGATAGAACCAGCCGTGCGCGTGCGTCATTTCAGCATTGGACTCATGTATCGTGCCGCCTGCCCACAACACGTGTTGCTGGAAGTTTACACACTCTCAACTGCTAGTATATTTCTAAATTGTAATTTGTAGCGTTTTTGCTTGTGCTGAAATGTCGCACTTTCAGCAATCGTTAAGTTAATGGTTGACAATTTGAAAATACAAAATGGGAAAACGCGATGAACAAACGCAAGAACAAGAAAGCGGCAATGCCGGTGAAGATGGTTATGCCAGTAGTACGTTAGCAGCTGAAATGTTTCCGAGGGATCATTCATTAAACTTACGTTGATCAAAACACATCTGCGATCAAAAATGACAGACGTGCGCTTGTCAAATATTGCAGTAATTTCCATGCATGTTGAGAGTACCAAGTAATTAGATTTTGGATTGTGGGATTCAAATTCATTCAAATATTTCCTAATTGTCGCATTATGCTAAAATGAACACACTCATAAGGACTACTGGATTTGTATGACAAGTCAAGTATTTGTTGAATTTGTTAACTTGCTGTACTGGTCTGCTGAAATTGCAAACCATGCATTATACATACTGTTTCAATTTTTTGCAATCATTACTTTGTTCTGTGTTTGCTTCGTTGCTTGGGACCTGGCCATTTTTTTGGGACCTGCCGAGGACCTGTTGATTTGAACTGACTGGCGCCGCCACTGCTCCACAGATCTTCGTTCTATTCCCGCTCAGATCACCGTCTGCGTGGATTTCCCACTTTTTCTCCCAACTGCAGTGCTTCAGTTTCGACCCCGGGTCTGCGTGACCTTAGAAGAAGAAGAATGGATGACGCAAGTTTAAAAGTAAATTTTCTCCCTATAGGTGTGCCGCGCAGTGGGGGGCAGCAGCTGGACAACTCGGTGAAAGGAGCCCGCGTGTGCGTGTGTGTGTGTCCGCGCGTATGCGTGTGTTCGTGCAGCGCACTGCGGTAGGTCCCGTGCCCTGCAAATCCCAAGGAGCGACTTTCAGGGAACTCATTTCCGTCCGAGACGCGAGCGCAGACAGAGAGATGCGAAGATCTGGGACGAAGGGGCTGGAGATGGGATGGGGTAGTGGGGAGGGGATGACGGGCTGCTGAGTCCTTTAAATATTTCAACCGGGCCGTCCGCTGCCGGCAGAATCAAACTGAGCGTGCCTCCTGACGGGCGGGGGCCGAACTCTTATTATCTGTACTGTAGGGCTATGTAGCGAGACTGGAATGAGAGCACTGCTAACTGCTAATAAAACTAAAAACTAAACTAACGGAATGCTTGGCTGCAGGCAACACGGGATAAAAATTGAGATTAACTAATAAAGAAGGGAGGGAGTCTGTGAAGCTGACTGGCGAATGGACAGGATAGCCAGCTGGCCGCGGACGTGCAGCAGGCGCGCTCCTCTCCCGCTTTTGATTATCAGGTAAAATGCAAAGGCGGCCAGTAGCGATGATCGTCCTGTGCCTCATCTTGTGCGTGGCAATGCTATTCCCCGAATTGGAATCCCGTGTGAACCCCAGCGGTCGAAAAAGAGGACCCAAGCCATACATCTCGCCACTTCAGAGGTACGAGAGCCGAGGGACGGGCTGGACGGGGACTGAACTCCAGCGGGCGTTGATCATTGAATCGATCTGTCTGTCGGTCAATGACAAAAAGCTGGATGAAAGCTTTATGTGAATTTTTTTTTTTTGTGCTTTAGGATGCATTGATAAATATTATTCAGTTATAAATATTGCTTATCTTTATTGTTAGTTATTTTGATGCATATTACTGCATTTGATAATACTAGTTTGTTTTTGTATTTTAAAATCTTTATGTTGATAGCAGCAAAATTGGACACAATACACACCTGCATAATAAACCTTCATAGATCAAACATTATCCATTCATTATCAAATCTGTTTAAATTAAATTCCAACCCCCAGGGAGGGGTTACCTGAAATGTTTGAATTATTATTCTTAGACATCATTCTTGATACAGCTCTTATACATCCGTGACCCCCGCAAATAAGTTCTAAGAAAAACACTTCTGCATTTTGTGCTTTTTTGAGATTGGAAAATACATAGCCACTTGATAGGAAAAACAAGAATGTTTATGAGTCTTAAAAAAATCACAAAAAACACGGGGTCTCGCAAATACTTAAGGAGGCAGGTCTTTCCAGAGGTCAGTCAAGCTGCATTCTTTAAGTGGTCCTTATCCATTGACGAGCTCACCAGTTCACTGGAAGGTCAAGCAACATGCAGAGTCTGAGAATCTGCATGGAGGGAATGGTTAGATTTTGAATGATTCTAGAAATGAAATTGTTAAGTGCTTGGGAAATGTCATCGGTGGGTAATGTAAGAGGGAGAGGAATGTTCCTTCATTTCAAGAAGCAGCTGAAAGAAAGAAATGAATGGCTCGCGAGTTTTAGAGCAAGTTGCGTCTTCATGGTTCAGCCTGGGATTCCTGCCCTGACCCATTCCGACCTTCAGGTGTGAATATTGTAAGCTGGTGTAACAGTGGAATGTAGAAAATCCGTTTATTTTACATGTTCCTGATTTGGAAATAGTAGAAGATAACCAGTGTGGCGTTAGGAAAAAATGTATTCCCTATAAATCACCATCAGTAGTTTTCAGAACAAGATACACGATTCTTTTATTTAGCAATTTACCAGGATGAAAAGGAGAAAGAGTAACATAACTTGGAAAATGGCCTTATGATCAGGCTTAGGAACAGAAATATCTGATATGCTGACCATCTTCTGAATTTAAGAGCATAAATGTCTGAACAGCATATTTCCATACATTCATTGTCTAACATGATATTTTATTAAAGATTATAAATATTCATACTAAAATTATATTTTTTATATGTTCATTTTGACCTTGACTGCAAGGCGGTGCAGTGTTTAGCAGCTTCTTGGGTTTGAACCCTGCACTTTGTCTGTGTGGAGTGTGCATGTTCTCCAGGTGTCTGCATACTCCAGTGTATGTCCCTAATTTGTTCACTTATACTGGACAAGTGGCAATGTGTATGAACTTAATTCAAACTTTGCACACAATGCATTTGGGAACCCACGACCTTAAATTGTTGTGCTGAGTAATGCTGTTTTTATCTGTAAGGTTGTATGTTGCAGTGTGGATCATTCTGCTGCCTCACAGCTAAGCCTCTGCAGACTTTCCGTGTCCCTTGCTACATGGATTTCCTTGCACGTCTCATAAGTGTAAAAGGACACTGTAGATTAAGTAAAAGCGAGCACTGAGGGTGTGACTCTGCCATGTAATGGACTGGCATTTCATCTCAGGCTAGTTTCTGTCTGGCATTTGTCTCCACCTGCCCTAAGCAATTGGATTAAGTGGGTTCAGCAAATGGATGGATAAATATATACCCAGCTGTCTCACAGCACAAGAGTCCTGGATTCAAATCCCAGGCTGTTTGCTGTCTGTGTGGCATCTCCAGGTTTGTCTCATATTCTTTGGCTTCCTTCTTCATCCCACAGACATGCAGGTGAGGTTGACAGGTAAATCTAAAATATTTGGGTGTGAGTGAGTGCCGGTGTGTGTTTGAGTGTGACATTTCATTGGCTTGGTTTTTTTCTTGTGTTCGCGCTGCAAAGATAGGCAGCTTCTACCTCATTTTCTTGTACTGGACTGAAGCAGGTTTGAAAGTGGATGGGTGGGTGGTTATATGAAGAAGATCAGGCTTAGCTAAGAACTTTACCCAAATATATATAGCACAACTGATAATATGGTCATTTCAATCGGAACCTGCATGGTAGACAAATGATAAGTTAAATGGTTAACATTTTCTGATTTTTTAAAAAAATATGAATTGAATTCTTCCTTGGTTACCTGTGTGAACCTTTATGTTTCTGGCTTGCATTGGTGATGAGAACAGAACTGAGAGTAGCTCCTCCAATTAACTAATTGCCCCTTTAAGTGAGGCAGAGTCACGCAATCATTAAGATTTTGGTCACTTCTATAACATCTACATGTCTGCCTTGAAGTTTTCAACCCCATAGCTGCATGTAAAGAGTGAAGGGTGAGTCTTCAACCTTGCAATATGAAAGAAGCATCCTAAAAGTTACAGAAAACAGTCCACTGATTATGGCAAATGGCACAGCAGGTAGAGCAGATCTGTGCGTTTTATACACTCTTTGGAAAGTTGTGATTTATTTTTAAACTAGCTGAGTAGTGAAGCATTTCCTGGGTCAAAAAGTGAAAAGCAGGAAAATTGAAAAAAAAAAGATTGCAAATTATAGATTACCAATCTCTATTACAGTATCTTTAAAGTTCTTGCCTTTGCAACATAACTTTAGTAGTATTCGGAAAGCCTCTTTGTTCTTGTTTTTTCTTTCTGGTGTAAAGAACTCCAAATTGCAATGTGTAAGTCTGGAGACAAAATTATCCCATCTGAGGACTGCCCAGGGCCATGACAAAAATAGTGATGGAAAAACTTTATTTGAGAAAAGGTTAAAAATAGTGAGGTTCTCTGTCAATAAATCACCCTGCAGTTTTTCATACTACTCACAAAGCCAGGAATGAGAATTACAGTTAAATCTATTGTTAATAAATTTTGAATAAATTTAAAGTGGGCGATTAATTATTGTGCATACACTAGATATGATCACTCATCCAAATTAGTTATTAGATTTGACTCAGATATCGGGTAATGACAATTTGCTTTGACCCCGAACCATCCTCACTAACCAAGAACAAATGTTATATGGCAAAAATTGTGATTTAAGCCTATGTCATATTAGGCGACTTTTCTAGCAAATTTCAGTCATAGGCTTCAATTACATAATCTTAGCAAGTCTGAGCAGTTGTGTAATATGATGTACCCAATGACTGAAACCAACTAGTTTTCAACTTGCTATGATAAGATCAGACAGGCTCGATTTTGTTTTTGGTTGGAGGGGTGGGTGACATGTGCATAAGAGTAGACAAGCAATGAATGCTCATCTGGAAATACAATGCATGTAATGTAGTGACGAGGAATAAGGAACAAAGGTGTTGTTCCTTCCGTCCTTGCAGACGGAAAAGAGTCTCATCTCACTAATGTCTCATCCATCCATTATCCAACCCGCTATATCCTTACTACAGGGTCACGGGGGTCTGCTGGAGCAAATCCCAACCAACACAGGGCAGGAAACAAACCTTGGGCAGGGCGCCAGCCCACAACAGGGCACGCACACACACTCTCCCACCAAGCACACACTAGGGACAATTTAGGATCACCAATGCACCTAACCTGCATGTCTTTGGAGAGGAAACTGAAGAACCTGGAGGAAACCCACGCAGTCATGGGGAGAACATGCAAACTCCACGCAGGGAGGACCCGGGAATCGAACCTGGGTCCCCTAACTGTGAGGCAGCAGCGCTACCCACTGCGCCACCATGCCGCCTGATGTCTCATGTTTTACATACTAAAAAAGAAAAAAAAAATGAAAATGGCCGAGATTGTTGCTGACGTTACCGCAACTGTCAACTCTTCATACAGCACTGGCTTCGTCCAGCAACACTGCATTGACTGTCACAAAAAAGGTTGGCACGCAATCACTAAATATGACATGGACAGTGATTCTCATTCATTTAAATTGTTGTGGTCTGGTTACAAGATCATGACCGTAGTCAGCTAATCTTCCTCACCTCACAACTAGAAGTCATGTAATGCGACATTGGCCTTATACTGCTTCGGATATAACAATGGAACAGTGCAAGGCTGGCCATGATGGTGGGTTTATGGTGAGAGTTCATGTCTGATCCCAAACTGCAATGAGTAACTTGTAGAAAAAATGTTCCTGGTTGGAGCAGCTTATAGTCACAACAAAACTAATCAGAAAAATGCTTGATTAAGGAAAAAATGTAAAAATAATGAACTAGAGTCAAAACTGAAAGGCAAAACGCGCTAGCAATCTTCTCATCATGAAACCTCTGGCAACTCTACACACTCATTTCTGGGTTTGCCCATCTATTGTTTACAAACTTTCTTTAAATTTAAAGTATGAAAAAATGATTGTGTGTAGATGAAATATGCTAGGTGATCCCAAATGATTATGAAATTTGAGTCAACTGTGGTTTTATGACCACTTGCTTCAACCCTGAGCCACCTGTGATGGGGTGGGTTGGCTCCACACTCCCGGTTACCGTTGGGAGCCTCTTGAACTTGCCTCCATCAATAACATAAGCAAGGATGAGCTGGGCAAATCAGGACACACTTACAGGTGTAGGTGTGCAAGCAGTCAGTGCTTTTATTAAAATCAATCCAGAAACCAAACAGTGTTCACAATAGTGCAGTGCAAATCTTCACAAATAAATAAATAATCCAATAAAAGCAAGTGCTTGTAGAGGTTGAAAATACTCCCAATAAATAATCCATTAAAATCATGTTAAAATCACATGGCAGGACACAGTTTCTTAAAACTCAGTTCCCTGGTGTATCCCTTTAAAATCAATGTCTCCTCTGCTTTCCCCATATTGATCCTGCAGACAGAGGAGACAGCCTGCCGACAGGCACAGCCCACTTTTTGTTCTAGGTTCGGGTCCCTGCTGTCCATGGTACCCAGTAGTGTGCTTTTCTTCCTAGGCTTAGGTCCTTACAGTCATCTGTGGTCCCGACAGGGCTCTGACTCCTCTGCCCCTCCTCAGACTTAACGCCTGAGAGTTGTTTGAAAAAACGGGTCACTCCGCACTCCGCCAAAATAAGCTTAACGGGAGAGACTGTTCCTCCAGGGGGCTCTCATCCTGGCTACCTGCCTCCTTCTCCTGCAGTGGCTCTCTTTGATTTCTGACTTTCTCTCTGTCCTTTAACCTCTACTCTCTTTTCTTTGTCTTATCTGTCTGTTTTCTTTTCAGCTGTGTTGGCTTCTCTTATCTCCCCTGTCCAATTGGGCACAGGTGTGATAAGCTACTTCCTCCAAGGCACAATTGAGGTGCCTGACTGATCTGCATGTGTATATGGTGTGATCAGCCAGCAACAACACCCTGCCCCCCATCAGCACCTTGGAGCAAAATGCACTCTGGCACACCCACACACCCACATCCTCGATTGGAGCCTGCACTTTTGGGGTATGATTATTTATTTAAAATTGTCCCGATGCCATGACACATCCTCACTGCTCAATAATAATAATAATAATAATAATAATAATAATATTTCATTACATTTATATAGCGGTTTTCAAGTGCTTTACACAGTGAGCGTGGAGCCACTTCAACCACCACTAATGAACAACATCAACCTGGGTAATGCGACAGCAGCCATTTTGCTCCAGTATGCTCACCACACATTAGCTATTAAATGGTATAAGGGTGAGAGATAGACAGCCAATCAGAGACAGGGGATGATTAAGGGGCCAGAATGACCAGGCTGTGGTGGCAATTTAGCCAGGACATCAAGATACATCCTACTGTTTACAAAGGATTCCCAGGGATCTTTAATGACCACAGAGAGTCAGGGCCTCGGTTTTAACTCTCATCCGAAGGATGGTGCCATTTTTACAGAACAGTGTTCCTGTCGCTGCACTGGGGCATTGGGATCCACATTCAGAACACAGGGTAAATGCCCCCTGCTGGTCTCACCAACACCTCTTCCAAAAGAACAGCAACCCAAGATTTTTCCTGGCTGGGCTCCCATCCTAGTACTGGCCTGGCCTGAACATGCTTAGCTTGAAGTGCATGTGGTATGACTGCTGGCTGAATGTTTTATGACAATATCTATAACTTATACAACTTCAAATATGACAGAGGAAGAGTGCAAGGCTTGTCATAATGGTGGTGTAATGGTGATTGATTAAGCCTGTGACCTAAAATTGTGATAAGTAAATCCAGAGACAATACTTGTTTAATCTGGAGAAAATGAAATGTAATGGGCGGAATTAAACCTGCAGTTTCTTGGTTCAAAGGTAAGCACCCTAACAATTACAACCTGTGTGACACTTTTTTCCTGTTAATAGACCACACTGTAGTATTTCTTGACACCATATCCAACCCTAAGCCACCCTGCCACTGACCCATGCAGCAAGGCCAAAAATGATATGTTGAATGTCTAACTTAGGGTGAGAAGTACCTGTGTGCTTTATTTCAATTCTGTGGCTTGACAAACAAAAATGTACCTAAAGCACACAAACATACAAAGATTGTGCTTTATAGGTACAGAGATGTCATTCATTTGTCAGATCTTCTTATGCAGACAGAACATTCGAACAACTGTAACAAGAAAAGGCCATTCAGCCCAATAAATCTCATCAATCCTACCCACTTAATTCTTTCAAAATAGGATCAAGTTGATTCATAAAATTCCATAAAGTCCTACACTTTACCACACCACTTATTCTATGTGTGTTTATAGTGTGAAAAGCAACTTTCTAACATTTGTGCAAAATTTACCCTTGGCAAGTTCCCAAAAATGTTCTTGTTAAACTCATTTTCAAGTTACGGCCTGCATCCACTGTAATAATTCCTGTAATAACTAAAAAAAAATCATAAAATCATGTCATCTCTTAATGTTCATTTGCTTAAACTGTGCAGCTTCATCTCCTTCAGTCTCTTGTCAAAATTCTTTCCTCTTAGTCCCATAGTAAGCCTAGTTGCTCTTCTCGGGACTTTTTCAAGTGTTGTTATGTCTTGTTTGTAATATGAAGACAAAACTGCACACAGTACCCCACTAAGACTTCAATAGTGTGTTATATAACTTGAGCATATCATACGATATAACCTAAGATCCTGCTAGCCTTCTCAGTAGCTTCTGTACACCGTCTGGATGGAGATGAAGATGTGCCCACTATGGCTCCTTCTCATAAGGTGTACTTTCAGGTTTAAGGCCTCCCATTGTGTATTCAAATGAAACATTTTTTCTTCCTAAATTTGTTCCCCTACATCACCTTCATTAAATTTCACCTACCACAAATCCCTCCAAGCCTATGTTCTGTCTATGTCCCTCTGTAATGTTTTGGCTGATTCTAGATAACTGCCATTCTACCTAGACTGGTATCTTCTGCAAAATTAACCACCTTGTTATTTATATTACTTTGTAGATTGTTTATATTTATTAAAAACAGCTTTGGTCCCAGCAATAATTCCAAAGGACACCACTTTTAACATCAGTAATTCTGATAAGGTTCCTCACACCATAACCCTTTGCTCCTTCAGTTTTAGTCAATTGCCATTTCTTTTAGTTTGATGGCCATTGTCACATCACATGCCTTCAAGGTAAATAACATCATATGAAGCTCTCTGATTGCATGCTTTTTGCTGGGCCACACAGCATTTCCTGGCAAAATTTAGTCACAAAGCAGAAGCCAGCCCTAAATTTGATTCCAGGACACACCATCAGTAAAACTAATACACGCATCTTTGGGATATGAAAGGAAAAAATTGGCTATTTGGAGAAAAACCCTTGTAGACATACACTGTAAAAAATACTGTGTTAAAATTACTTAAAAAAAATAAGGCAACAAATTACAAGCAATATTTTTGAGTAGATTTAATATACTGCACTATTGAGTAAACTTAATTTATTAATTAACTCAAGTTTACCTAAAATACATGAGTTTGATTAAATATAAGTAGTGGCAAAAATGGTTTCATTTTACTCCGATTTTCATTTGAATTAAAGTACTCAAAAAAGTGAGTATGCAACGCTGGACAGTAATGACTTAACAAATACATGCTAAAAATCCATATCTCTTTATTTATTTGAACATACAGAGATAGTCACAACAACGGAGTTATAGTTTCAAAGGAAAATTAAATCAAATGTCTGAGGATAATTTTTACTGAATTACTGACATTCAAATGTCAATGAAAATTTTCTTTTCTTTTTTTAAACTTTCTTCAAAAAGTATATCTCAATCAAATAATGTCCCAAGAATGAGTGTTAAACGGGAAGGAAACAAAGAGTGAAAGCGTGAAATCCTGCAGCAGGCACCGCTCTTCAAACACTTCCTGCATTTACGCCAATATATCCTCTTAAATGAATGGCCGCCTTTTCACTACTTTTCAGTATGCAATAGCGAAAATCCTGAAATAAAATAGGAAATCAAACATTGCTAAATAAATCAGTGTTAAAATTAACCAGAAAATACATGGCCTATGTAGAACACGAATTAAATAAGAGGTCAAATAATACCGTGACAGTTAGGCAAACGTCTTTATATGTTGTTTACAGGTCGTAGTTTAGGACAAACACCATAACGTTCTCAAACTTATCTCAAAGTGTCATTTTCTTTTTCTGTGTGAAATAAAAGTTTTAAACGATAAAAAAACATATGAACATACGTAACTATCTGAGAAATGTGCTTGCTTTTTAAAGTAAACCAACGAGGTAAGTTGTTAGAAAGACGCTGCCTTGCCCGCCATGTTTCCCACATGAAGGGAAAATTTTCGTGAAAACAACAAATGCTTACATCTGTAACTATATGAAATGAAATACTAGTTATTCATTACGGAATTAATATGCTTTATACTTACACATTCGTAGTAGAATAGCTCTTATTATGGAAACGCGTTACAGCTGAATGCGTTGTTGTAAAGACCAAGAAATCGATGTTAGAGGAAGTGCAGCGTCATTACATTTCGATGTGAGAGGAAGTGCCCTGTCATTAAATTTAACTTAACTTAAATGTGTTCAATTCACAGTATATATATTTTACTTAGAATAAGTTATAAAAAATGTTTAAATTTTAAGAAAAATAATAAGTTAACATTATTCTTAATTTTTTTATTGAATTAGAATTAATATAATCAAGAAAACGGGTAAAACCCATTTTTATTAATTAAGGTAATGATTATTTTGCGTATAGTTAGCTATTTTTTATTATTATTTTTCACACATGCAAGATTTATTTTTTACAGTGTAGGAGGAACGGGCAGGTGCTACACAGATAGGAACCCAACCCAGCATGGGAAACTAATGCGTTTGGTGCATCTCCAAGGAGTGCTCCAGTTTAGGTTGTTTGCGGACATCTTGAGGCCTTGTATTTTTACAGAGGAACTTCTTGGGCAGAAGTTGGACGATCTGTACGCCAGCCAATATTTATATAAAAACAGCGTTAAAGAGTGAAGGAGTTGCAGTATTAGTTTCCGGGCTACCCAGCAGTGTTAACTACCTTGGTATTATTAGAGAGGAATATTACAGTGTGGCGTATTAGCTTGAGTTGGTAGTTTGGTATGAAATTCCCCCCACCTCCATTCCCACACATAAGTAGACAGACTTTGCCCTTGCATGCAGACTGTGTGACAAATTTAGACGCAGTCTAAGCCACAATTCTAAAAGTGTATTCCTGGCTCCTATTTGCTGCCCCAAGGCCAGTTTTGTTTACGTTCAAATATTTGCTACAAATTCACAACCTCCTGTTTTTCTCCAACTCCAAAGGGTTGAGGATCAAGGCACTGCAAGTTAGAGTGTCTCTCTCAGTCTTTCTCTGTCTGTGTTGATTTGGTGAGCTGAGGTTTCTTGTACAGTATGTGCTGGAAGGTGAAATGATTAGGAAGACATAATGCTTGCAAATCCCCTTGTCTGTATCTATTAGAAATGTTTAGACCTCTTTGCAGAGTTACTGAAAAAGATGGCTTAATATATCAACCAATTCAAGCCATCTAGGAATTAAAATATTTCACTGTCATATTATTTGTATAAGAGTAGAGGTTTATTAGTGAGTATTAAAATTCATGTGGTGAAATTTAAATTATGCACCCATGTTGGGATTGGTGAGGTGGCTCCTACTTGACAAAACACTCATTGCACATAAACTATAAAACCACACCACATGGAAAACCCCCTATACACTTACTACTAATGTACTAAGAGAAGACTGGGGGCGGCATCAGCCTCTCACTTGAACAATAAGTATGAGTGGGCTGGTAAGAGGTCTGGCAATGTCACTGGTACAAGTAGGGGAAAAAAGGTGCTCAACACCTGCTACATGGCAACGTTCTGTCTTGAAATTTCCCCAAAATGGTGTAAAACATATAACTGAGTTACTGCATTTTTAAAATCATTTTTCAGTGAACACAGAATATAAAGAAGTTGTGATATTAACAAGACATCCGAAAGGGAGCAGAGTGGATTCCCAGGAATGCTTCTTATGCCCTCATACACTAAAGTGGAAGAAATGGGTCCAGTAATCTATGCATGGAAAGTTATGACCCTCAAGTCCTGTGCAGGGTTTTAGTACATCCACTTTTCTCCTGTCTCCCATGAATATTTTTTGCAGTGGATGGAGGTTCTCTTTTATCCCTTCCAGCATGGGAAACTAATGTGTTTGGTGCCTCTCCAAAGGGTGCTCCAGTTTAAGTGGTTTGCGGACATCTTGAGGCCTTGTATTTTTACAGAGGAACATCATGGGCAGATGTTGGACGATCTGTACGCCAGCCAATATTTATATAAAAAAAGTGTTAAGGAGTGAAGGAGTTGTAGTATTAGCTTCTGGGCTACCCAAACATTTCTTTAGCTTATCAGCTCAAGTTTCCTATTTTTCCAGTCTGTGAGGTTTTACCGGTGAGGATGGGAGGATTTTATTGTACTGATCAATTTATAGATTACTAGTTGTGTTGTAATCTTGCTTATTCTGCACAGGGCTTTGTTAAGGAGCATAGTATTAATATGTACAAAAACAATCTCTCAATCTGTTTGTTTGTCTTTCGTGCACAAGTATTCCTCAACATATTTCCGGGTTGCAGCTGGGGCGATTTCAGGATTGGAATGAGTGTCAAGAAATACTACTGAGAAATCTGACAGAGCACCAGTGCCATGCAGTTTGTGATGGTCAGCACACATGCCTTTTAAATAAGAAATCTGGGTTTGATTGCTGTCCACATCCAGTGCCTATAGAAAAATATCAAACCTAGTCAAAATCCTTACCGTTTGTCACATTGAATCATGGAAATTAAAATATATTAAAAATAGCCATTTAGCTGCATTTATACATTATAATCCTAAATATTAAAGTGAAAATAATTAAAAATCCTGAACAATTACTAAAATGTAATTAGGGTAAGTCATCAGTCCCTTAGAGTATCAGCTTGCTCAGTTTCAACCAATCCCCTTCCAGATCACACAACACCGGGCTAATTGGTCCCCGTGAGACATCAGTTGTAGTGGCTCTGATTACCTAAGGATAAATCTGACTGATCCTTGAGATTCCACTTCTAGTAGTGCATGGCAATGCAAAGGATTCACCATGTTTGGAAAGGTGCTTTCAAAAGGGCTCCAAGATAAAGTTGTGGAAAATCACAAGTTAGGAAAAGAAAAAAATATAATGCAATAACTATGCTTCTGAGTGCTGGTCAGAGCACTACTAAGAACTGAAAAACATGTGGCACCACCAATACCTTACCTACAGTGGGCCATCCCTCCAAACTGCATGACCGAGCCAAGAGGATATTGATCAGGTAAGCTACCAAGAGGCCAATGGCAGCTTTGAAGGATTTACAAGAGTTCATAGCTGAGATTGGTCAGTTTATGTATGTGACAAGAATCACACAAGCTGTACACAAAATTGGCTTTGCACTTTCACACCCAGGCAGTGCATGGCAACTCAGCTAGTGGCATAAAGTGAATATTGATTGATTGATTGATTGAGGGGCCTGACTTGAGGCAGGTATAGCACATGTCTCAATTTTATGCTCCATGTGTACAGCAGGTATTTTTAGATTTAAGACATTGAAATATCTACATTGCTAGGGTCTAGTTTGTCTAAGTCTTTTCTGCCTATATCTGCCACTAAACTGGCATTACACCCAACCAACCTTCACCCTTCATCTTAAAGTTGATGAGCCCACAATATGGCTCCACGGTTATGTGGGTTGTACATCCGCCATTTACTTGTTGGCAAACGCCACCCTCAGGCTTGATTCCAGGAGTGGGTCCCAGGATGCACAGTTTTTAATTTGTACTTGGACCTGTTCTGGGTATGTCTCACTCAGAGGAGACCCTGCAGCAGACCCAGGATGTGCTGGAGGGATTAAATCTCTCGGCTGGCTTGTAAACACCAGGGAATTATGGACTGACTCTCGCCAGGAAATCAGTAGAGATGAGAAGCTGAATATGGCTCGGTGCTGTTTGCTGTCATTGGTGTGCGGGACATGAGTGTTTTTTGTTGATACCCAATAGTTCACTTCTTGGCTGTGGTCTTTCAGTGTAGAGTCTGCACATTCTCCCTGTGCTCACATGGCTGTCCTTCAAGTGCTCAAAGTGTTTTCCTGTACTGTTCAAAAACATGTTGCTAACTTTGATGACACCACTGAAATTGGGGTCGATGGTTCACTGTGATGGACTATCATCCACTTTGGTGCCACTTTTTCTTATTGCTACTGAAATAGTTTTCATTTCCCAATGAGCCTAAAATGTTCCATAAAATATAGAGATGGATAATATGTTTAGAGGCACATGGAATTTGTAGCTTTCTTTATTTTGATTTTCCATTGCCCACACAACCTGGGTGAAAACTCCTGTAGCAGAATGTTATGACCAGAATGCATTTGTTTTGTGTTTTGTGTGCAACTTACAGCATGAACATGTGACTTTAATCCACAAATATTCTCCTAGTCCTCATCGTGGTATACTTCAATTCTACTTTTCATTAGCAGATTCACAGCATGTGTGGATAAAATTGTGAACCTAGGAAACTAAGTGCAAGTCATCTCCAAGTGTAGTCATTCCTTTTGTTTTTTTTAATCGACTGTACACATTGAAGGCCATTAACATTTAATTTATAAGAGAAACATAAGAGTATAGTGATACGTTGCTTATCACACTACCCGATAGGCCCAGGATCTCATAATGAGAGACTGGTGTGATTCAGGCCTGCGATACTGGGGCTTGTGATATAGCCTTGAACCATGTTTATTTATCTTGCTGAAACCTTTCTTCAAAATTTCTTAGAAATCACAATGATACAATTATTTACATATTTTACAACTGGATCTGTGCCAGGTAAGTTCACACAGAGTCATAGTGACTCACTGGTGGGGATTGAACCCTGTGGCTTACATTCCAATGTCTTTTTGTTTATGCAAGACTGGCAATAGATGTCCAGAATCTCCTGTAAAGTGCAGTCAGACAGCAAGCAAGTCGGTATTGTCCGCTGATTCTTCCACAAAGCTCATTGCCTTAAGCTACTGCTTAAGTATTTTCTCTCCAACATCAATACACTGTACCTCTCTTGAACACCCAACCGATATCATGTTGACTTTCCAAAGTTCTTTTGGCATGATTTCTTTATGCTGGTCAGGATAATGTTTAAACAATTCTGGGTAACCTCTGGAAGGCATTTTTAGCTTGAAGGAAAGTGCACACAACGGTGCCAACCCATCCCTTTCTTTTACTTATCAGATCTTTAGGCTGGGCTTCACCATTTTTTGTAGTTCTAAATACTAGTACTAATAAAGACAACCAATCAATTAATCAATCACTTTTTAATGTTACTTTTTGAATTCGAGACTTAAACCAAATGTTACTGTTAATTCTTGAAATCCATTCTTTAACCAGTAGATTTATCAATCAGTTGGTTCTGTTCTTGAATACCATTCTTTGGTCAAATAATATGTAGTAAAGGAATATGGAATTTCGTGTCTGCAAGAATAAAAAAATATGTAACGTTTATTTCCACACTAAAAAAACAACATTTTGACTATGAAGCTTTCATCAGGTGGATGATGGGTCTTCTGATGAAGGCTACACATCCAAATCCTTTTAATAGTGCCTTTGATAGTAAGTACTATTTCAACACTGCTTCCCAAGTGGTGGTAGAGGTCTGGCAGTAACTCTAAATTTAGTAAAGCCTCAAGATCATACTGAAACTCATTGCCTGCTCCAAAGGCTATTATTATGTTCTATATACTACTGTATCTCTAAAACTTATAAGCCATGATTGGGTCCCTGGATTTCATTTTATAAGACAACCCCATGTGTCTAAGTGTCATTTTGTAAGGCTAATTTATGCCCAGAGTTTCTTTTTTTGTGAAAAGCCATATCTCTAGGTGTCATTCTTTAAGACAGATATGACTGAGTGCACATAAAAGTGGTAGTGAAAATCTGCATTATGACGCTTCCAGAAAGATCCCTAAACTAGGCCAGGGCCTTCTCTGGCCTGCCTGAAAATAGGCCTCTCTTCAAGCAGCCTGGCCCCAGACTCTACTGGCCCACATTTCCTTAAGCAGACCTAAATGGGTATTCGGCTTTAAAAGTTTAAAATATATCAAAATGGCATATACCTTAAATGTATTACGCCCTGCGGTGGGCTGGCGCCCCGCCCGGGGTTTGTTTCTTGCCTTGCGCCCTGTGTTGGCTAGGATTGGCTCCAGCAGACCCCCGTGACCCTGTAGTTAGGATATAGTGGGTTGGATAATGGATGGATGGATGGATTAAATGTATTACTCCAGAGAGGGGAGCTATGTAACATTTGACTAGATAACACAATCAAAAAAAAAATCTTTAGAAATGAGGAATTATTTCTTAATTTACAAAAAGCAAAATCGACTAAGTAGGCAGCAAGGTTTGCCGAAAAAGGCAACCCACAGAAAATAAATCTTAAGCAAAATCCAATACTCAAGGAAACAAAGACAGAAGCAAGAAAAGTCCAGAAACTGGAATAATCAATACTCATAATTATTCCCTTTTTCAAACAAAATATAATACTGAAGGACCTCCTTCCCAGCAGAACTTCAGTGATGTCAGAGTGGCCCCGCCTCTTTGGGGTCCACCCTCAGAATACATGGAACACAGGAGAACACATGATGTATAGATAGTAAATGATTAATAAATAGAACGGTAATAACAGCAAAGACTTAAATACAATGAATAATTGAAAAATAACACTTTAGGAAAAATAAAAAAGATACAGAAAAGGGAAGTAAACATAAACCAGAGAATACACCTTAAATGAAACATGTAAATGACAAGCTGGGGCTCTAATAAGTTTTTATTTTATATGAGAAACTCATGTCCCTAGGTTTCATTTTATATATGTATGAGGAATACTTTAGACAAAATTAAAGAAGTAAACATTCATATATAAATATTTTGAGAAAGGTGACAAAATGTAAATAATTACACGATGCTATGCAAACATACAGTAAATGTGTCATGAAACTAGGGTTGTGCAGTATAATGGTACTGGAAAAGTACAAAAAGCCAAATTTTAAAACTTTACGGTACCAGCATTTTGGGACTTTTGGTACTGGATGTAAACGTGGGTTTTCCTCTTAGTATCCCCTTCCATTAATACTCACTATTGTAGTTGTCAAAAAACATCTGTTCTGTAGACTTCACGAAATGTATTTTGACACAACCAAACCCCCCACCCACTCTTTCCAATTGCTTTGATGTAATCAGGACTTTCCTCCCTTATTGATTTGACATGATCGGGACCTCAAGGGGGAATAACTCACCCCAAATTCCTTGGACATGAACAAAGGCCTGGAGTAAGATGGGGGGTTTTGGAGTTATCCATTATTTCTTCAGAACTGTTTCGGTACCAGTATTGAGGTCTGGAAGCTGGTATCTACACCAAAGTCAAAATTTTAGTACTGATCCAACCCTACATGAAACATATGTTTTTGTTGCTTTATTCTTGTATAATTTCAGTGTGTAAGAAGAAGAGAGACAATTATAAAGGGTCTGGGGCACCTTTAGAGCAGACCCCATATATTGAAAAGGCGCAAAAAAAATGTGTTTAGGCACAAGATCGTTGAGACTTTTTCTTATTAGATTGAGTCTGTCCAAGATGGCTGCTCTTTCATTAATGATGGTTTCTGGGAGGAAGAGGCGAGTTCAGGTGGAGTGACCCTGGAAGTGATGTCATGATTGGCAGCACATTAATCCTCCTTCCTGCAGAGGAAAGAGGAAAAGAGAAAAATGTTATTGCTTAGCGACTTTGTCTGTTTCGGGGTGGTAATACAGTTGACTAAGCCCTTAAGTTGTTCCCCAAATGCATGTGTGTGACAAGTGACATTGTCACATTTCACAGTACATTTATTGGGTATTTATTTATTTATTTCATTTTGTCCAGATTATTGCTCAATTGATGTGTTCTTGCTACTTGGCTTCATTTTGTAAGACAAGCTTGTATTTCTATGTTAAATTTTTTTCTTCAATACTACTCCTTCCATCCAGAGCCACACTGCTCAAATACTGTATGTGTTGTGTGGTTGGATGAGCAGTTGAAAAAGAAATGGCAAGAGAGATGAAAATTTAAATAAAAGAAGGCTTGTATCCATTTAGGTATGTAGTGCTTACAGTTTGGCTAAACAAAGGAAGTGTTCTGGAGAACTGACATGAGGTCAACCTAAGTTTGTTGTCATTTGTGATTGCACAAGATCTCCAAATGGGACGTGTTTATGGTTATTCCCAGGGCAGTTGTCACGATGCACTTACATTTGCTATGGGACGTGGTCACGGAACTTACATAATGGACATCCTCTGTATGCTGCTTTAAGAACTGAGATATATACACAGAAAAAAATACCTTTGTGCATATATTAGATTTGCTGTTTAGACTTCCCTGTGTTTGACATTTTCTTTTGATTTCCTCACTGCAATATTTGGGTTTAGATTTGTGTGTGTGTGAAAGATAGGAACTGATGTTTGGTTTCAACTCTCTGTTCATTTTACATTTCCTCTTCTGGTAATCCTTTTTAAACTTGGTAGCCTAAATAAGATAATGGGCCTCTGGTGGAGGTCCTTGACAAAGTGGTCAGTAGAAAGAACTGAAAAAGAGATGGAAGAAGGAAGTGTGGTGTAAGCAAGCAGTGTTTTGTAGCGGCTAAGACTTTGGAACCTGGTGCAAGGCTAACACCAGGGCGACAATCTATTGCATTGCACATAAAATGCCTACTTTGGGTGCGATAATGAGAGGAAATAAGGGAACATGGGGAATTTGAACACAGGTCAAAAGGGTCAAGCGGTAGCAACATTAATTACTTTTTTTGGTAATTACACTTGAGCCACCTTTTTCTCTTCACTACAAATCATTTAGAATTTCTTTAATTTAATCTACAACCTCCAACTTGACCTCTTCACAAGTGAAATCCTGAGAAAAAAAATAAATTAAAGTATGTGCTATTTCCTCTTCTGCATATTGGACTTCCTACTTGTTCTTTTTAATACACTTCCTCTCTTCAAGCCAGTTTGAACTGCAGATCTGGTGTTACACTAATGAGGGGAAAGTTACAACTGCCTCTTCTTTACTAAGATGAGTGGATCAGGGCTTGTGAAAGGACCAATTCTTCCCTGCCTGAGACGCCTTCTGGTCACACTCTGGGGGACTTTATCAGGTGATTCCTGTGGCCAGCTGCCAGCATCGGTCTTTCTGTAATGTTCAGCAGCTGAGACATGAGTCGTAAGTGAGAGATTAATTAGCCCAGACAGAAGCAAGGCAATAAAATCCACAGTGTTATAGGGGAGAGGGGTGGTTTCCGCTCCCAGTGGGTTGCCTCTTCTAGGCCTGCTCCTCTGCCTGCTGAGGAGATTAATAATCGAGACAGATGTCTGCTGTGAGGGCCAGGAAGCTGGCACCAGGAGACGAAAAACTTTGTAAGATTTCCTGCCGTCACCATGGGCTGCGAGGATCAAAAACACGTGTGCAGCTGTCGACTGTGGATAGGGCCTTATCTGGGCTCAGTGTTTTCTTACTCACCATCCTTAACAATAACCTGTAAGCAGCTATTGAGTTGTGACATGTGTCCTGCACTGCTTCAAAAGATTAAGCAGGGGACTCCGGCGTGTAAAAACAATTCCACTTCGCCCAGTCATTTTCTTGCCCAAAGTCTGTGCCTGTGGACTGCTTTTTCAGTACGGGCCATAGCAAAATGCTAATTGCATCCCCGTAAAATCAGACTCCTCCAGTTGTCCTCACTGCAGTAGAGTCAAATGCAAACAAATCAATTTAAGGAAGTTTCACTACATTTGGATTTAGTGTAAGGATAATAAATATATTACCACCATTTCAATATTTTTATTTTGATAATATAAATTTTTCAGTTCTTAGCTCTGGGCTTGATTACCTTGGAGATTAAGATTACACCCTAACCCTAACTGCTAACCTTGTGCAAGATCCTTTACCTTAAGTATAAAATCATTCTGTTATCCTTACCACATTAGAATCAAATGCAAAGAAATCAATTTATGAAAGTAGCCTTTCACTGCATTTGGACAGAGTTTAAAAAGCATAAATGTTGGCCATTTCAATATTTATAATTTGATAATGGAGATTAAGATTAAATTCTAACCCTATCCCTAACCCTAAGAGTGCTTAATTAGTTGATAACTGATAACCTTTTGCTAAATCTTTACCTTAAATTTAAAATACACTATGTACACTGAGACCTTCACCACTCCATTCATTTATTCAGCATTCATCAATATATTTTAAGGCCTAATTTTCCAGCAGTTCATTCATACTATACATTAGCACTCAGCTATTTTTTAATATAGCATAGGTAATGGTTTTCATGTAATAATTCATCATCCTGTTCATCACCTTCCCTAACTATTATTTAATGTATTAGGGCTATCACACCCACATTCGTATTCAGTATACAATATATTAAAACCCATCTTTCATCCTTTTATTCAGCACTGATAAGTGAAGATACTAGCAGTATTTGTTTGACTTCATGGAACAGGAAAAGAGACATTGTCGAATTTCGAAGCCAAGTTGAATTGCCCGGGAATCAAAATGATGTGGCAACAAGCCCAAAAGAAAATCCTAAATGAAAGTAGGAAAACTAATACTATAATAATCGCATGCTAACTCTTTTCAGAAGTTTGTCTGCTAACTCGGACACCAGGAAGTAAATGGTGGTGATTTCATATTGGTGCATTGTTAATGTTACGTGCCATGCACTTCTAGTATAATTCCTTAGCAACACTGTTGCAACCTTACAATAAAATGCCAGGGCCCATACAAAACAAAACAGTATTGATAATAATTTCAATATGTTAAAAACATTTTTAAGCCAAATTTCCTATTCACTTTGAAATCTGTTTATTTTAAAACCCTCAGAATAAAAGAAGCAAGAACAAAAAATAATGGCAGTAAAGTCAGAAAAACATAGAAACAAACCCATTTCAGATTAGGTCAAATTATTTCACATAATGTATAATACCCTGGCCACATCCCTACCCAACCTCAGATATATCTGATATACTTTACCATATATCAGACTTAAATTTTCTATTTATTTTTTCAAAAAATGACATATTAGTTACAACCCTTCATCTCTTTGTTCAACATTTAAAGTCACTTTGTAGGCTCAGCACTCAGCACAAGCCACAGGATGGACATTGCATGCCACGTCAGTCACATAACAGACGTAGTGGAGAATGATTCAGATGTGATTGAACTTTGTGGAACATAATCATAGCAATACATTAGATAGGAGACTGAAAAATCTCTGGAACCACAATTTTTAATCAAATGTCTGGTCATGCATTGCTGTTGCCCTCGTAAACTCCATTGGCTTAGCATATGTTAACTTAACTTGAAATTGACCAAACTGTGCCGTTGATCCCATCGTCTATGTATATTTGTTGAAGACAGTATGCATTAATATTTCATAGTGCATGTATTTATTCAACACATTGTAGATAGGGACCCAATCCCATCTTATCTATACTTATTCAATGTACTGTGCAATGGACCCACCCATCCCACATCTGCCTTACAACATATAGAATATTTGAACCTTATACTTCATCTATTTTTTCAATATACTGTACATCTGGACCCTCTTAGGACATGCAAGTAAGAATTTCACTGTACAGTGATACCTCAGTATACGTCCTTAATCCGTTCCAGATCCTTTGACTTATACCAAACAGGATGTATACCAAACAAATTTTTTCCATAAGAAATAAAGGGAAAATGATTAATCCGTTCCCATGAAAAAAAATCCTATGGAGTTGTATAAAATAATTTAAACACTGCTTAATACTAAAATACATAAATACAAAAGCAATTAAATGAAATAAATGAAAATATAACCTCAATTTACTTTTTAATAATGTCTTTGTTTTTCACAATTGTAGATACCGTCGTTCTTGGCATATGGTATGCAGCAGCCAAGTCCCGGATACGCATGCCACCTTCATACTTTTCAACAATCAATTCAAATTTATGCGAAAAAACACAAAATCAGAGTTATAACGCGGATTGTTCACTGAATGCTACCAACTGCCGTACTGACGCTCGTGGGCAGTCATGGCCTTGTGTCAGGAGAGTTAAACAAGGGTAGTGTAGTGTTCTATAGATTGAAGTAGCGACACACTCAGAATAAGTTTTCAAATGCTGTTTATTTTGAATCATGTTTAACCAACTCTCCATACAGCGTGCCTTCTAAACCACACCTCTCCCTCCGGCAGTCATACATCTCAAAAGACACAGACCATAGCAATCAACACCCAAACATAAAGCAATGGACAAAAGCAGCATTGAACAATCATACACAACAGGTAGCACGCGGGTTGTTCACTGAATGCTAGCAACTGGCGTACTGACGCTCGTGGGCAGTCGTGGCTTTGTCTCGAGAGAGAGGTATACAAGGGTAGCACGTGAGTCATATTCCAAACAAAGGTTGTATACCAAGCAAAAATTTTCATGTCCAAACAGGACGTATACCAAGTTGGACTTATTCCAAAGTGGACGTATATCAAGGTATCACTGTACTTTATATACATGACATTAATAACATTTTAAACCTATTATTCATCTGTTCAAAATGCTGTACATTAACTACTCATATTCCATCTACTCTTTGGACATTTTATATGGTTTGACCCCTATGTCATGTCATATATTTATTCAAGAAACTGCACATTTGGCCCCAATCTTCAGTCCTTTTAACATACCACACACATCTCACCCCATCTCAACTCAATTTCTTATTCAACAGTCCTGGGGCCTCATGTATAAATGGTGTGTATGCACAGAAATGTTGCGTAAGAATGTTTCCACGTTGAAATCACGATGTATAAAACCTACACTTGGCGTAAAGCCACGCACTTTTCCACGGTACCTCATACCCTGTCGTACGCAAGTTCTCCACTCGGTTTTGCAGACTGGCGGCACCCAGCGTCAAACCAGTGCTACTGTTCCTGTGTGGTTACCCTTTATTTCTTAGAACCACATTCCTGATGCGGCTTTATAAATACTCTAAAATTAACCGCATATTGTTTATTAGTGTAATGCATCTGATTGTAATTAACCTGTAACAATATAATGGCCCAGGGAATAGCCATAGTATTCCAAATACCATAACTGCTTTAGCGTTGTTACTCTCACTGCACCATCTTCTTCTTCTTTTTCTTCTTTCAGCTGCTCCCATTAAGCGTTGCCACAGCGGATCATCTTTTTCCATATTACTCTCACTGTACCACTCGGAGTATTTATATCACTGTATATGAGTGGGGAATCACAGCAGTAACTGATCGTAAAGAGAATTATCGGTATACAGCATCAAGCACAGGCTGCTTCAGCTACGGCAAAATGTTTCAAAGCCTTTCCTGTACTGACTTTGCAGTTCAGAAACAGTTTCATCCAAAGAACTTTAAACGCACTCAGTCAATTGCTCCTTGTAGAACTGTTTGTACTTATTAGTACAATCACCCCACTGTAAACTTGCACTACAGTCATAATATTGCACAACCTGTGCCACTTTATAAAGTGTGTATTTATATATGATGACGATATCATTTTTAAGATGAAATGCAGCAAAATATGTTGATTATATTATACAGATAAATCTTTAACTTTATTTAAATAATCTGTATTTTTAATAATTAAACATGTGAGGACACGGTGCTGCAGCACTAGCTAGTTCACAGATTGATCCTACCTCGTGCTGTATCTATTTTTGCTGAGGCTGGCGCGACACTGGAAGGATAGATGGATAGAATAGTTAAACACGTACTATGAAGATATTTCAATGTTCCTTAAAAGTTTTGAAGAATCGTCGCTGTAAGCTTACAAATGGCTTAACGTCTATTACAGAGCTGATTGTGTGGCGATTGGGTATTTGGGGAAAGAAAAGTAAGGACAGGAATTGGAGGTTAGTACGTTTGAAAGAGACAGTACTGCTACAATAAATTATTTCATCGATGGTCGCGCATGGCGCAACAGCTTCTTGTGTGAGACATGAACAATCACTGCGCCATCGTGTTCTCATGTTTAATAACATGCTTTCATTCCAATCATCATGAAAGTGATATCACGTATACATCTCAGTATTTTAATTATTCAGAGAGCTGTAATATCACGAATGTAATGGATTCTGTGTCCTGTTGGAGAAAGAAAAAGAACGGAAGCACGCAGTGATTCACACACATAGAGCACATTGAAGATCAAATACAAAACAAAGCATTTAACATGCTACTTTAGCTACAGTGGGATTTGCGAAACTAGTAAATTAAATGATTTTAAGATTAACTGTATGATGTTCTGCTTTAATGACAAAATAAACTACGTGATTAAAGTGGAAATTTCAAGATTAAAGTTGACATTTTTGTTTTGTCTGTACCCTAATAAGCTCAGACAGTGGGCTACAACACGCCTTTTCACGGCGACTTTGATATGTGACTTCTTTTTTATTTTGGGCACTGTGCGACTTTGTGAACTTGAGCTTTCAAGTTTCTCTGACATGCTATGTCACTCGATCAACTTCCTTTTGTTGATTATACCACTGTTTAAATCAACAAATAGTATGTTTTTCCTTTGCCTCCACTTGGTATTCGCTGAAATTCTTATATATCCCCCCGTGCTTTCCCATTGTCTTTTCACAGAATGCTGAGCTTAAGGGCTATTTATATTGATTTGCATATTCGAAGAGTTGTAATTCTGGGAGGAATTGGGGCGGGACAGCAGGCACGTGCTTGTGCGTTACTTTTCACGCTGACCGGGATTTATGGAGCGGAAGAACGTGAAAGTTGGAGTACGCACAGATTCCTGCATCTGGATTTTTCTGTGCATAAGCACATTTCGGCTTTTGTGCTTATGTCATGTTATAGTGCGAATTCTGCACATGGCGTTATGCATGAGGCCCCAGGTGAGGATCTTGGTGGCAGCAGGCCAAGCAGGTCAGCCCAGACTTCCCTGTCACCAGCTACAGATTTCAGCACTGACTAGGGAATACTACTGGGAGATCTAAACCCACCAGTGTCTTCTGGGTTTGTCACAAGTTATTTGCCCAGTTGGACATTCCCAAATCAGCACTAGGGTTTGCTGCTTGAGGGGCATACGTATGACATGCCAAAACCACCTAATCTGGGTCTTCTTGATCAGGGGTATCAGAGACTCTACTCAGAAGTTCTCATGAATTGTTAAGTTTTTCATCCTATTAGGCAATGTCAATCCAGCCACCCTGTGAATAAACCCCATTTCTGTCACTACTACTCTTGATCTCATTTTTTCGATCATTACCCACAGCTCATGACTATACTAGGTGAGGACAGGAATGAAGGTCAATCAGTAAACTGAGAGCTTTGTCCTTAGACTCAGCTCCAAAATGCCATACTGTATATTAGAATCTCTTAAGATAGGTTTATGCTTAATTCGTCTCCTCTACTTGCAAAGGCCACACATTAAAAACAACGTCGGATACAGAGACACACCCCCTTATGTGAACCAGGCACACTGGTTTTTATTATAAAATTTTTCCTAAGTGGCGATGCAAACTCAGCACCGCATACCCAAAATGATGAACTTCGAGGAAAGGCTGGTTGCAGAAGGGAGACAATATAAAGCACCTGAATGATTCCTCTCTCCAAAGATGGAAGATTCAAGATGTATAATTCATGGCTACATTTTGATGTATAGCCCTGGAGGCTCAAATATAAAGAGTTACTGCCAGCCTCATAGAAAATCTTACTGGGCTTGAATGGGCATCAGAATGGTGTAGGGCTGAATCTGATGTACTGTAAAAAGTCATCAAAACTACTGAAAATATCTTGAGTGTATCTCTTCATCATGTAGGTCACCCATCTAGTTAATGAGAATATTATAATAGCACTCCTTTTTCTTGTTTTGGTTAATGAGTCTAAACTCCATCTTCTCTCTTTTTCTCTTAAAGCAAGTAATACCAGGCACAAGTTTTCTTTCATCAACATAGCCATTAGGTTAGCACCATTAACCAAACACTGCCACCTACTGACTAGGAGAATATCGAACTGCTGATCGAGCAGGCCATCAGTAGTATAAATAAATTTTGGTACCTGACAGCACACACATTTTGCATCACATTCTGTATATAATCCCCACATGGTAAATAAAAATAGGACTTTACTTCATTTATTTATTTAGCACATTGTACATTAGCGCTCCCACCATACTGTAAATCTCAACGAATCATCCATCCATTTGGTTAATACACTGTGAATCAGTAGCAAAAACTCCTCAGACATTTAGGTAGCATTTCTATTTATAGACTATTTTCATGTTCTATATATGAAAATGTAGTACTGAATATCACCACCACCGCCACCTCAGATATTTATTCAAAATGTGGCAAATTAGGATTCTATCCACTTTCTGTGGAGTTAACACAAATTAGAACATTAGAACAATCTAGAGGAGAACAGCCACTCAGCCCAACAAAGCCCGCTAGTCCTATCCACTTAATTCTTCCAAAATAATATCAAGTCAAGTTTTGAAAGTCTCTAAAGTCCTACTATCTACCACACTACTTGGTATCTTTTCCCATGTGTCAGTGCTTTTCTGTATGAAGATAAACTTCCTAATGTTTATGCAAAATTTACCTTTAGCAAGTTTCCTAATGTGTCCCTGTGTTCTTGTAGAAGTCATTTTAAAATACAAGTCTCGATCCACTCTGCTAATTCCCTTCATAATTTTAAACACTTCAGTCACATCACCTCTTAATCTTCTTTTGCTTAAACTGGAAAAGCTCAACTCTTTAAATCTTTCTTCATAATTCATCCCCTGTAGCCCTGGAATCAGCCTAGTCGCTCTTCTCTGGACCTTTTCCTAGTGCTGCTTTGTTCTTTTTGTAGCCTGGAGACCAAAACTGCACACAGTACTCCAGATGAGGCCTCACCAGTGCGTTATAAAACTACCGTATATACTTACTTATAAGTCAGGTCTTGAAATCCGAAAAATATATCATAAAATCAGACCCCGACTTATACGCCCGTTCAAAAATATGACATTTACTTTTTTTTTTTTTTTTACATCTTCATGTCTCCTCCAATCTTACACCAGTTTCTCAGACACATCAAATTTTGTTGCAGCCATGCAGTTACCAGTTTCTTTCGCAACTTCAACGACTTTTAATTTAAAACCAGCTTCATATTTTCTTCTAAACGAACGCTCTTTTATGGTAAAAGTGTATGAGGGTGTGAGATACAAAAAACACAAAACAGTGCAAACGTCACTTCGGAATAGTTTGGGTATTACCGTGTGGTCACGTAGGAACAATACATAGAAAAAAAGGCCGTGTGCTCTGCGGTTTCTCTCTCAGGTGGGCATATCATAATCTCTTGGATGCAGTGGCGGTTTTTGACATGGGCCATTGCCCAGGGCAGCATCGTGGTGGTGATGGCAACTTGGGCGTCGGCAAAAAAAAAAGTTTTGTTTTTTTTCCGACATCATGCCAGCACATTTTTGGGATTGCATGGGCACCGATCGGTTTTCTATTGCCCATTTGCGGGGAGTAAGGGCGCCCTCCATTTGCGAGGTACGCCTGCTGCCTGCTGCTTTCCGCACAGGAAGGAGAAGGGGGAGGGCGACGGGGAATTCTCCTGTGTGAAGCTGACGCCAGCTCAATGCATGTGCTCTCTGTAATCTTTATCACAGGTTAGTAAATTCGCCATAATTGGAGTGCACATTATAGGCTTTAAAACAGTAAAATATCATTAATGAGATTTTGAACATGTTGATAAAATGATTTGAGTTAGTAAGAGTTTTTTTGTATGGATATTCTTTAGATAAAACTCCCTTAAAACGTTTTCCATTCATTCTCTATGGTAGTGCTAAACCACTACCGATGCAATCTTTTTTCTGCCACTTCCGTTTTGGGGGGCACTGTTCTGCGCTTTTCACCGCTCTGCCTGCTACCTGCCTGCAGCGTCTGACTTCATAGACTTGCTGCTGCAGCGTTTTTTTTTTAATTTTTTTTTTTTTATTTCTTAAGTAAACCATGAAGTTTAAAATGTAGATTGCGCGGTTATTTCTGTTGATTAATTCATGATTTCATTATTTATAGCTAATACTGTTAACAAGTGGTCGCTGTTTTTGCCTGTTGTATACAATCTATCTAGCGCCTTTCACATCTATTGCCACTCTCACTGCCCGCTTGCCTGCGTGCAGCGTGTGTCGATTGATATGATTTAATGTATTTCTTTTTGACATAATTCTCCTAGTTGTAAAATACATATACATTGTATATAAAACGAAACTACTATATAATTAATACAGTTATCTATCTGTCTAGTGCCTTCTCTGTGTGCCTGTTATATAGCACCTTTCCTGTTAATATCTGTTGTACAGTGCCTTCTCTATCTCTCTATCTAATGTATTTCAAATCTATCTGTACTCTCACTGCCTGCTTGCCTTGTCTGTCTGCTATTATACAGTGAATTCCCTGTCTGCCTGTTATATAAGTGCCTTCCCTATCTATTCATTTATCAAGTGCCTTTCACATGTGAATGTACTCTTACTGCCTGCTTGCCTTTTTGCAGCATCAGTCATATAGTGCCTTTCACATCTATCTATCTATTTATTATATAGTGCCTTTCACATCTATTTATCTGTATGTCTGTCTATTTTTTTTCTCCTGACAGTTTTATATTTTCTATTACACAGTGCCTTCCCAGTTTATCTGTCTACTGACTTCTCTGTCTGTGTATTATTCAGTGTTGTCTGACAGTGAATGTCTTACATAACTTAAAAATAAGAACAGTTATAAGGACACTTGTTCATGTTATTTGTATTTGCAATTTTTAAATATTTTAAAAAGAGCATCCCACATTTATTATACATCTGCATGTACTCTCACTATCTGCTTGCCTTCCTAAAAATATCTGTTGATTAATAAAAAAGCTGTACCATTTTTCAGTTAGTAGTGCTTTTTCTGTCTGTCATTTATGCAGTGAACTCCCTGTCTATCTATATAGTAATAGTAATTTTATTATTATATAGCAGCTTCCCTATCTGCCGATCATATAGTGCCTTTCCTTCCTATCTATTTATCTATCCCCTTAGCTGTTTTTTATATGTATTATACAGTGCCTTCCCTGTTTATTTATTTATATATATCTAATGACTTCTTTATCTGTCTGTCTGTTATGCAGTGCTCTGTCTGTCTATGCCTTATGGATTTTAAAAATAGCAGTCATAAAGACACCTGTTCATGTTAATTGCAGTCTCAATTGTTAAAAATATTTTAAAAGGAGCATCTCATATGAAAATACAACAATCTGACTGACTGACAGTGCATACCACTTTATATAGTTAAAAAGAAAAAAAAAAAAACTTTCTCCCCAGCGGAGAATCGAACTCTCGTCTCTGTGGAGCAACAGGCCTGCTGTGCACTGATTGGCTGAGCAGTCTGTGTCAACTATCCGCGACTGGCCCCCGCGTGGTAGGTGGGGAAAGTTAACCTGAAATAATAAACTGACTGCAGCTCTAAGAGAAAAGGTTTATGTAGTTGTTAGTGACCTGGTGAACTGATGACTGGAGATGGTACTAAAGTGAAAATTCTTTACACTATAACGAAATATTTTTGTGCTGTATAAATGTAAAATTTGATTTTGTTTCTGTTAGACATTACATTTCCAATAGTTTGTTTTATTGCACTAAGAGGAGCCAGAGGAGGTGTTCACCCCCGGCACCAGACAGGCTAGGACCACCCCTGCTTGGATGAATAGTGTGAGTTTTCTGCATTCGATTTATATGACTGACATTATAAAATACAGGAAATTACACAGTAAAATCAAGCCCTTACTTATCCACTGGAGAACTTAAATGAGAATATATAGTATACGGTAACCTCCTTAGACTTGTACTCTGTACATCAGGGCGCTATATAACCTAACATTCTGTTAGCCTTCTTAATAACTAAGGATTCCATCCTCCTTCTCCTTATTTAACTTATCATATATAGGCATCCTATTTGCCTCATCTTTCCATTCATTAGGACCTCACTGTCAAGCTATTCATTCAACATTCTACAGTATGTACTGTATAAAGATCTCATCTTCCATCTTTCTATTCAAAACCTGTATAATATAAAGTAATTTCTATTCATTCAGTAATTACTCTTTCATATTCATTGTTAACTTTTGCTCTTTGCCATCTATTGGAATGCATGTAGTATAAAATCTGTAGCATTTTTCATTACAACAGGTGGCGTATCACAAATATTACCAGTCCTGTTGAGAATCTTATACTAAATGGTGTATAGCTGAGGCAATAGAAAAACTGACGCCATAAATTAGTAAAGGAAAATGAAATATAAAAAGTATAGCAAATAAAAAATATGACAGAGGAAGCACTAATCACACTTTGGTCAGTTAAACATTTTGGTTATCTGTCCTCATTAATGTATGCAATTATTAATATGTAATGTAAAAATTAATCATTTAAATAAATACAAAAATCCATTAACACCTACTATGTATATATGATGCCCTTTGAGGACTAGAGTTTGACCCCCATATTCACACCAACTGCTAACAGTATGAGAGTCAATTTCCTCCAATGGCTGGTACTTACTCGTTCATCTCCTATCATTTTTTTCTATTTAAAATGTACTGATCCCTCCTCGATCGTGGGGGTGGCGTTCCAGAACCCCCCGCGAAATGTGAAAATCAGCAAAGTAAAAACCATATGTTCATAGGGTCATCTGTACTAATAAAAGGCAAAGCCCTCACTCACTCACTCACTCATCACTAAATCTCCAACTTCCCGTGTAGGTAGAAGGCTGAAATTGGGCAGGTTTCATTTCGAAATTCTACGCGTAATGGTCATAACTGGAACCTATTTTTCTCCATATACTGTAATGGACTTTAGCTCGATGGTCGTGGGGGGGGCGGAGCTGCGTGTGACATCATCACGCCTCCCAGACAGCGCTGAAGAAAAACGCCAAATACTTTATTCGCAAGATACAAGTTTAATGAGAAGACACGAGGTATAAACGAGACTTTGGATCACTTTGTAACGGAGTTAAAATTGCTGTAGCGAGAAACTTTTAAATGCCGGGTCTTAGCTAACATTAAATAAAGCCATGGACATTGCAACATCACACAAGAGAGCAGCTCACTTGAACTAACTGAACGCAGTACAAGTGATCACTTCCATGCATCAAACCTGTTCAAAAAACGCATTACACAATTGACAAGGTGGGAAAAGAATATGCTCCGAGCGGAGCTCCACAGCTAACGCGGTCTTGCGGAAGCAACTTTGTCACGCTGCCACCAAATACTCACAGAAAAATCCACAAGTTAATACACACGCTGTCTCTAGACTTTCTCCACACTCAATGTATTCCTTGCATCCCCGTTACACCCTCTGATCTCCCATTTCAATTCAGATGCCTCCAATTTCCAGTAAGGCTCTGCTTCGCGATGAGAAGTAATAAGTCTCAGGGACACACCCTACAAAAGGTTGCCATTGATTTGAGGCAACATTGCTTTTCTCCTGGACAACTATACGTTGCATTCTCAGAAGTAATCTTAGTGCACAGCTTGGTCATATTACAACCGGAGTGCTGAACTGACAACGTGGTATACAAAGGCATTACTTGACAGTAAAACTATTTCTATATATATATACACATATATTATATATACACACACACACACATATGTGACCTATATATATATATGAATGACCTCCAAAGAGCACGGAGACTTTTGATCACGTGAACGTGTCCGCAAAAACTGGCGTCTCTTGCCCTGCAAAAATACTATAAAAGTCAAGCAGCCGGCGCGCGCATAGCTGTGCCGGCCTTTGAGGCACTGACTGCGCTTCTGCCTTAAGTAAAAGTAAGCACTTTTAATTTTTTCCTCCTTCCCCTGAGCTATAGCCCAGACAACTGCAAACACGGGACCCCTTTTCTAGACCGCAGCAAACTAATATATATGTATATAGATATATGTATATATATATGTAGATATATGTATACAGTATATATGTAAATATGTATGTGTATATATATATATATGTAGATATGCATGTATGTATGTATATATATATATATATAAATATATATATATATATATATACTGTATATGTACACTCAAACCAATTATGACAGCAGCAATCCAAGCTGTGAGAAAACAGTAAAAAGGAGGCATGCGTCTCTGATATCACATATGTTACAGCCATTACGATAGACAGGCCACCAGCAATAAATACGTACAATGCAAGAACAATTGCATACAGTAAAATGTGTGTACAGTGACACTAAATTTACGTACATGTACTAAGTACTGTACGTAGAAAATTCATTATGGTTACTCACCAACAATGACACGACTACTTGTCTGATAATGATGAGTTTAATTTTACTGCACAACAAAGGAGAGTGTTACAGCTCTTCTAAAGGGAGCCTCTTCAGGTGATTGTATAGCACCACTGTTGTTCTTCTTCCGGCAGTCTTCAATCCAAATCCCTAAAGCAGATTCCATCCGGACTACCGCTTTATTACGTCCACTTACAACTCGTTTTGCTCCCTGGTTAAAGGACACTGTGGCCGTAGATCTTATATTCTTTCCTCCTTTTTAAATAAAAAGAATCGTGGGCTCATTGATGCCGTAATGGCATCCTACAGCGGTGTAGCTGTTCCCTTTCTTCAACATATCCAAAACTTTTACCTTTTCGGCAATCGTTAGCATCTTCCTTTTGGTGCTTGGACACGGCCCCTGAAGCAGCAGCAGGAGCAGATCGTTTTGGAGACATAACGAAAGGCTTGACTATGCACAAAGATAAACACAAAAGAGTGCATAAGTTAACTCTTTACACAGCAAAACACGTTGATGCTGAATGAGCGAGACGAGACTTCCTGGATAACGCAGCGGAATCGAATTCGATGCTCCGTCGCCGAGCCAATCAGCACACAGGAACTTAACTGCGTGCTCTGATTGGGTAGATTCTCAGCCATCTGCCAATAGCGTCCCTTGTATGAAATCAATTGGGCAAACCAACTGGGGAAGCATGTACCAGAAATAAAAAGACCCATTATCCACAGAAACCCGCGAAGCAGCGAAAAATCTGCGTTATATATTTAGATATGCTTACATATGAAATCCGTGATAGAGTGAAGCCGCGAAAGTCGAAGCGTGATATAGCAAGGGATTACTGTACTTGATTAGATAATAGAGTTAGTTGTTTGTGGCATCTTTTGGAATGAAGAAAGCAATGTATCATATCAGTATAAGTGATGAATGCCTTGGGGCAGGTGAAGAATGGCAGCCTTGAATGAGCGTGTCACTAGTGGCATTTGTGGGCAGAGTGGTGACTCTGAGGCTAGGGATCTGCACTGGCAATCGGAAGTTTGCTGTTTTGAATCGAGTAAATGCCAAAAGGGACTCTGCTCTGTTGGGCCCTTGAGCAAGGCCCTTAACCTGCAATTGCTGAGCGCTTTGAGTAGTGAGAAAAGCACTATATAAATGCAAAGAATTAATATTATTATTTATTATTATAGTACTATACTGTGTTCATTTTAATGAGGTAACACTTCTGCGCTTAGATTTAAGCACTTTATTGTGGCCTGGGCCAGCTAAAATCATCTTTTTAGATGTTGTCTTTTATCTGTTTTTTTCAACATAGCATACAGATCTCAACCTCCATTGATCTATTTCAGCACTGCAAATTTAGACCCTATCCGCAACATGCCAAACATAAGAATTGGTTCCTCTACCTTTTTATTCCGCATGTTAGCATTTCAGATACAGTAGATATTAGGGCTGAAACAATTCCTCGAGGAACTCGAGTAATTTGATTAATAAAAATCTTTAAAGAAAATTCTTTGCATCGAAATTTCGATTAATCCATATAACTACACCTCAGCAAGCTCACCATGTTTCCCACAGACGATCTTTAATGTCACACAACTCACTTACGCTGTGGATACGTGATATGAAGACGTGATTTGATGGCGCAGACTGCAAAATGGAGAAAGAGAGAGAAAATAGTGAGGGGTGAAGAGACATGTGAATTCCAACATCATCTATGCCATCAGAGCGTCTCTGTTCTGCAGCAGGAAGCATTGCATCAAAGCGCAGAGCACGCCTTAGTTCTGAGCATGTTGATATGCTCACTTTTCTTCATTGCAGCTGCCACATGCTCTTATAAAGACTTACGCACACAAACACACACCATATCTACCTCACCCAGGGGATACAAATTTTTTGCCTCCTACAAATGCCTTCCAAGAAGACAGTAAAGGCTTACATTATGCCTGACCTGTAGTTAGGTTGAAACTTGTAGTTCTGAAAGTTAAGTTGCTCAACTTAAAGGCAGTTTTTATGTGTTTTTGTATTTATTGATTTATGCCTTAGTTTTATGCGGTGTATATGCCTTTTTTTAAAGTACTTTGTAATTGATATATTACTTTTGTATTTATTTGTTTTTTTGCATTTCAGACAATGTTTTCTTTAAAATGTAATATGGCACTTAAATGCATTAATGGGATTTTTTACAAATAATTCTATTATATGCATTTTAAGCAATAAAAATGGTTTTTTTTCTGAAAAGGAAATTAATTTAGCCGTTAATTTTAAGAGAAATGTGTTAATTTCAATTGTGCATATTTTCTATTGCTCAAACAAAACAAAAGTATTTCTTATCGGATTACTTGATTAATCGATGGAATAATCAGTAGAATACTTGATTACTTAAATAATCGATAGCTTTCTGCTATATTAGGACCTCATCATCTATCTGTTTATTCGAGCTATCACACTTGCCAGACTTTTTGCTCAATATGAAGCCCACTGTTTATTCCATATGCTGTATGTTGGTATGCCAAATAGAGTGGTGCCTCGTACTTTGAACTAAATTCGTTTTAGGAGGCCATTTCAACTCTGAATTGTTGAAAGTCTGAATCAGTTTTACCCATCAGAAAAAATGGAAAGTGAATGTATCTGTTCCCAGACCCTAAACAATGCCCAAACAATAAACACTAAACAAACAAACAGCAAATGTAATAATAATAATAATAATAATAATAATACATTTTTCTGAGAACTCAAGGACACCGAACAAACAATAAATAAATAAATGAATAAAAGACACAATTATAAACAACTAAAAACATCAGAAAATATAAAAAATTAAAACCAAACATAACCACTGTAATCATAAAGAAAAAGCCATTTTAAACAGATGCGTTTTAAGTTCACATTTCAAGGATGAATATGATCTGATATTTCTGAGCTCAGCAGGTAATGAATTCCAGAGCTTGGGAGCAGAACGGCTGAATACTCTGCTCCACATGGTGGTTAGATGGGCGAGAGGGACGGTCAGATGGATGGAGGAAGAGGATCTAAGGTTACGGGAGGTAATGGCAACATGAAGAAGGTCAGACAGATATGGAGGGACAAGGTTATAACCTTAAATGTTAATAGCAGAATCCTAAAATCAATTCGAAACTTAATCGGGAGCAAATGAAGCTGCTGCAAAACTGGAGTAATATGGTGAATAGATGAGGTTCGAGTAATGATGCGTGCTGCAGAATTCTGGACTAGCTGAAATTTATGAAGAGATTTATTAGAGAGACCAAAGAGGAGTGAATTGCAATAGTCCAGCTGACAAGTAACAAGACTATGAACAAGAATGGCAGTGGTATGGGGAGTGAGGGAGGGGCGGATGCAATTAATATTACGTAGGTGGAAGTAAGCAAACCGGATGATGTTATTAATGTGAGATTGGAAAGAAAGAGTACTGTCAAGGATGACACCCAGACTCTTGACCTGAGGTGATGGGGAATCAACTGAGTTATCAATAATAAGAGAAAGCTTTTTGGCTTTGGATAATGATGATTTTGAACCAATGAGGAGAACCTCAGTTTTGTCACTGTTTAATTTAAGAAAATTCAGCAATGCAGTCAATAAGCGAAGGTGGTGGAAAGGAAGAGGTGGGTTTACTAGCAAGGTAGAGCTGGGTGTCATCAGCATAACAGTGAAAATTAATGTTATATTTACGAAAAATATTGCCATGGGGAAGAAGGTAAATAATAAAAAGAAGAGACCCCAGGACAGAGCCCTGGGGCACACCTGAAGTAACAGTGGTAGGTTGGGATGTGAAGGTTTTAAGCTGAATATACATAATTTAAGGTAAGAATTACAAAAATAAGTGTCCTAAATAATAAATTAAAACATAAAAACAATAAATCAAAGACATAAATACTGTATAATAAAATGAAAATTGCTTTTACTGTACCTTAGTGGGGGCGGCACGGTGGCACAGTGGGAGACCCGGGTTCGCTTCCCGGGTCCTCCCTGCGTGGAGTTTGCATGTTCTCCCCGTGTCTGCGTGGGTTTCCTCGCACAGTCCAAAGACATGCAGGATAGGTGCATTGCCGATCCTAAATTGTCCCTAGTGTGTGCTTGGAGTGTGTGTGCGAGCCTTGCGGTGAGCTGGTGCCCTGCCCGGGGTTTGTTTCCTGCCTTGCACCCTGTGTTCGCTGGGATTGGCTCCATCAGACCCCCTTGACCCGTAGTTAGTATATAGCAGGTTGGATAATGGATGGACAGATGGATGGATGTTCCTTAGTGAGGAGTGGTGATATCCCGTGTGGCTGGTGGACAAGAAGAGAAAGGTTACTGTTTGGAAGGGGAGTCACCATCCATAAACACACCACATAACTGTACTTCATGATAAGTTTCTTTTTTCACCTCAATCATCGATACTACAACCGTCCTCTTTGGTTTTGTTGCTTCCTCTCTCTTTTTGGATTCCATGGTTAACAGATACGGGTTTTATATATAACCAAACACACCCAAAATAAAGAAAAAAAGCACTGAAAACACACGAGCGTAACACAAGAGCTTCTTTCCCAGTGAAAGCGCAAGATGACTTGGGTGCACAACGGTTGACGTTTGCGCTCGCTGTGTGAGCGCCATCTGTTGCTGCGTTTTTTCAACACGCTCACAGTTCGAATGTAGAAGCATCATTCAAACTCCAGATGAAATTTCTCTCAAATTTAAAATTCAAACTCTGTAACGTTCGAAGTTAGAACCATTCGATGTATGAGTAGATAGATAGATAGATAGATAGATAGATAGATAGATAGATAGATAGATAGATAGATAGATACTTTATTAATCCCAAGTGGAAATTCACATACTCCAGCAGCAGCATACTGATAAAAAACAATATTAAATTAAAGAGTGATAACAATGAAAGTATAATAGACAGACAATAATTTTGTATAATATTAACGTTTAACCCCCCGGATGGAATTGAACAGTCCCATAGTGTGTGGGAGGAACGATCTCCTCAGTCTGTCAGTGGAGGAGGACAGTGACAGCAGTCTGTCGCTGAAGCTGCTCCTCTGTCTGGAGATGATACTGTTCAGTGGATGCAGTGGATTCTCCATGATTGACAGGAGTGTGCTCAGCGCCCGTCGCTCTGCCACGGATGTCAACATGTCCAGCTCCATGCCTACAATAAAGCCTGCCTTCCTCACCAGTTTGTCCAGGCGTGAGGCATCCGTCTTCTTTATGCTGCATCCCCAGCACACCACTGCATAGAAGAGGGCACTCACCACAACCGCCTGATAGAACATCTGCAGCATCTTACTGCAGATGTTGAAAGACTTGAAAGACTACTGTACTTTAATATTAATTTAACAAAGAGGTGCATTAGCACCTCAGATTGACATTTTTTTTATTCAACCTCCATCCCTCATAATTACATTTTCAGTATGTTACAACCTTCGTCCTGATTCTTTATTTAACATTTTGGACATTAGGACATTCACAGCCTACCAACAAGTTTTCAGACTTAGCTGGTTTCATAATGGTGCATTGGTTTTCATGAATATTGATGTTTTACTCTGCATTCACTGAATATTTACAATACAGTTAATTTTTGTATAGCCCAAAATCACACAGGAAGTGCCACAATGGGCTTTAACAGGCCCTGCCTCTTGACAGCCCCCCTGCCTTGACTCTCTGAGAAGACAAGGAAAAACTCCCAAAAAAACCTTGTAGGGAAAAATGGAAGAAACCTTGGGAAAGGC
>JANRMT010062853.1:1915340-1945818 GCA_026402145.1 Polypterus bichir lapradei | reverse complement strand
TAGATAGATAGATAGATAGATAGATAGATAGATAGATAGATAGATAGATAGATAGATAGATAGAAGGGCTAGTGGACAGGTGGTTGAATATCTAGAGGCAAAGTGGATGTGGAGGGGAGGCAAAGCAATCATTGAATAAAGAGAATGACAGAATGGTGGTAAGAATGATAAATGGAGGGGTAAAAAATGGATGGGAAGATGAGAGCCACAAAACAATAATAAAACAAAATGTGGGCAGCATGACCTGGTCCTTGTAATATTGCACAGTTCCTAATGGATACTCTAATGCAGTTGAAGGTTATGAAAAGTAAACTGTAAGTATCAAACGTGACTGCCTGGAAAAGATCAGGCAGGCAGCCAGCCAGCGCATGTCTTAAGGCTTTTTTTTTTTTGCTGTCTTATTTACTTGAGCAGTTGTTATGTGCTACACAATTAAAGAAGCTTCTTAATATTGAGCAGCCTTCACTGGAGAAGGTGTTATTAAATTAGATTAATAATGTACTTTCCACTAATGAGATCATAAAACAGCATGCCTGAAAGTTTGATGTTTTAAAAGTGTTACCCTGCTGGTGCTTAACATTTATCTCATCCCCCAGCGAGCTTCACTGCTGACTCTCAGCATGCTTCTGGCCATTTTTACCTTCCCTGGTGGTTATTATGTTTTAATAGGCATCTAGCAAATCATCGTGTTAAACTGAAATGCTTGTATAATACTGGATCAGTTTAGCTTAGTGGGGAAGCTACTGGGCCACTAGGTTCTGGTCCAGCTGCTATCTCAGTTGCCAGGGCTTCATGTGTTAAAATATATATTTAAGTAATAAAAGTTTAAATTTGTACTTGTAATATGGTTCAGGATGTTGTTCATTATTGAAAGGCTCATTTTTAAAAATGTATAACTTTCTGGCTATAGAGCCAATGTTGATGCCTTTAGGTGTGATGAGAGTCTTTTAAACTGCCTCAGGCTTTAAGTTAACTTTCTTACTTTAAACAGCGATGGACAAAGGGACACAAAAACTTCTGTATATCAATGGCAAAGTCTGAGCTGTGTCTTTCTTGCCATTTCATTGATGGTTCCTTGAGACCCCTCATTAACTCACTTGCTGAATTCCCTTCTGTTTCCTTTCTATACTCTGTAAACTGATGATTTGTGTTCCATAAAACTGCATCATGCATACTGAGACACAATTTTGTCACCTTGGTCTTTCAGATGAAGTTCATACCAGCCACATGCTAACAGGGAACATCCTGAGCCGGTCGAATGTGGAAGGTAGGCACAGTCCAAGCAGCATTACCTCACCATATCTGAAAGTTCTGAATGCGCTGATGTGGTACACACTACCAGTAACTGGTAACTGATGGTGAATACCTGTCTTAACGGCTGGGAAGTCCAATTTCAAAGAGCACACATTTCCTATATGTGATCAACAGCATCTTCTTGAAGGTGTATGCATGCACTGATTGGAAACAAGTAGGCTCCTTAAGGAAGTGAGGAGGTGTAAATCAGTAATGTGCAGCTTCCTGTACTACACACACATGCCTGCTTGGGTGCAACTCAGGGAGCAGCTCTGGACCTCCAGTCAATCACAAGGCCCACTCAGGCACACACCCACATGGAGAGAATTTAGAATTGACAGAATTCTCTCCATGTGCACATTTTTGGAGTGTTTGAGGAGGCCTATAGTACTTTACAGGTTTACTACCGGTAGGTAGCACAGTCTAGGACTGGTTGAAATCTAAGTACTCAACATAGACCTCAGTATTAATGTTTGCAGTGCACCATTTATAATATTGTAATGTATTTTGTAACACATGTAACAATAAAATGCATTGCATTTGTCTTTCCAACAGATGGCACTTAACAGGCATTTGTAGTAAAAAAAAATGATGCGCCTTGCCTCTGTTGTATGTCCCTTTCATATAGGATTCATAAAAGCAGTGTTAATTTTTTGTCAAATCCAATGCATTTTATTGCTACAAATGTTTGTGATGTGACATCTGTTGGAATGGCAGAGACATAGCAACTGAATGGACACACAGATGCACAGACACTTATCCTTTTGTTAAGATGGGTAGTTTTATATGTTCGTTATTGTAATGTCTATAGAATACAGTGAAACCCTTCCATTAACACACTAATCAAAATACACATCACCAGTCTCTCAAGATTAGTAAGTACAAGTGCTTCTTTTGAAACATCTGTCTTTCTTACCCAAATATTCTCAAAACACATTCATCATAACCTAGCAGAACAGCAAAAAAACTATATAAAGAAACCATTCTATCAGATATACCATCCAACATGCACTAACTGAAATCATATATTAGCCATGCAGAAGCGACACAGTAGAAGATGCCTGGAAGGATGGTTTAGGTAGTCTTGAGTAATCAGTAATGCTTCGATGACTGGGTTGACACCATGGTTAGTGCTCCTACAGTACTTTATGGGTGCAGCATCGTGTGTTTAAATAACACACTTAGTCATTGCCCAGGTCAAATTGGCACAGTAAGTTTTCCCAAAAGCGTGTGGGTCAGGAAGATGGGCAGTTCTAAATTGACCCCATACAAATGTGGATGTGTGGACCTTGCAATGGACAGACGCCCCTTCTAGGGATGATTCCTATTACCCAGTAAATCTGACTTGAATTTAAAAGCTTTAAGAATGTTGCATTATATTATTTTATGTTGTGCTGTTTTTGACAAGGGGTAACACACATTTATGCCCCAGACATTAGAACATTAGGACAATGGTGACAGGAAACAGCGATTCTGCCCAATCCTGTCCATCTAGATTTTCCAAAATAATATCAAGCTCAGATCTGAAGGTCCCTGCAGTTCCACTCATCACCACGCTACTTTGTAATTTATTCTATGTGTCTATAGGTCTGTGCATGAAGAAAAACTTTCAGACATTAGTGTGACATTTGTCCTCAACAAGTTTCCAACTGTGTCCCCTATGCTCTTGAATATAAAGTAACAGCCAGGATCCACAGTACTAATTCCTTTCATAATTCTGCACACTTTGATCATGTCACCTCTTAATCCCTGTTTGCTTAAACTGAAAATGTTCAGCTCCTTCAATGTCTCCTCAATCTTCTGTACTTTCTCTTGTGCTGTTACATATTTTTATAATATGGGGAGCAAAACTGAACATAGTACTCCAGAAGAGCCCACCTACTGCTTTATGTAACTTAAGCATAACCCCTTTTGTTTTGTACGCCACACATCATGATATATAAACTCGCATAGACTTCTATTATCACTTCTGCACATTTTCTTGATGTAGATAGTGATAGCCAAGATGACTCCTAGATCCTACTTATAAGGTGTACTTTCAAATTTCAAATCCTCTCGCAAATTATGTGACTAATCACTGATTTTATGTAATAGAGTAATAGTGAAGAGCAAATGATTTTTGAAAAATAAAATTTATAGCAAAACTAAAAAAATCTGTGAAATAAATTAGCCTTCTTGATCGCTTCTGTCTCCTGTCTGGGTGACAGGATGATTCCTAGGACCTTCTCAAAAGGTGTACTTTCATGTTTCAGACTGTGACTTTCAGACTTTCATGTTTTCATTATTGTGTAATGCAGTTTAATGCCTTACGTTGTGGCAGTAGGGCGCGCTAGTGCTCCTTTGAACCCTCAGGTACCACGCTAGACACCGGATAAAAAGTCCAAGTACTTCTTTATTAAATGACAACGTGCACAAAGCACCCTCCACACTACTCAAACTAAATAAACACAATAATACTATTCTCTTTCCTCCTCGCCCAGACACTTCGCCCTCCTACCTCTCAGCTCAGCTCAGTGTCTGGACTGGCCCATAGTACTTTTATACACCCTGACCCGGAGGTGTTCCTGCCCAATCAGACCACAGTTCCTTATTCCTTCCGGGTCAGGATAAACAGTCCTTTTCTTCAACCCGGGAGCACGTCGTTCCTTTCTGTCACGTGACTGTGACGTACTCCCTGGTTATAGGGCACACAAGAGCCCACGAGCCCCCCTACAGCAACTCTCGGTGGCCCCCAAGGTATCCAGCAGGGCTGTGTATAAATACTACATAGTCCATGAGGTCCTGCTGGAACTCGGGGCACGATCCTGCTGTCGGGAGAGCTCCTCCTGGTGGCCTGGGGGTGAAGGCCGGAGCACGAAGCCGGCAGTCCTCCACAACGTTTACTTACAAAATGTTCTTATCACAGCATTGCAAAGCTGATTGTTGTGAAGGAGGTGCTATGTTTCATTCTCTTTCTTGTAAGCTGAAAGTCCCATATGACAAAATCGGATGGCTATACTAATGTCTGAGTCCAAAAATGGTTAACTGCAGACTTGCAATGGTGGATGGGGAGGCAGAGAAAGAGAAAGGTAGTCACCTTAATCCAACAGAACATTGTGGTTATGTGGTATGGGGAGAACTTTCTAGCTTTGAACAGATAGTGACAGGGTGCAGGTTTCCAGCCCATAACATGCAAACTATGAGGTGGCAGTGCCAACCAATGTGCCACAATGCTACCTGCTGGACATATGACTTCATAAATGATAAAGTTCAGCAAACCCATACTAGCATACCACATCTTAACTGGAAGTGTAGCTTTTTCAACTTACTTTCCTATCCTTTTGCAATTTTTTTTTTTTGACACCACAGGGACTGTACCTAATTTCGTTGTATTTGTATTTGTTATAATGACAATAAAGATATTCTGATTTTGATTCTGATTCTGAAGTGCTGTGAACAGGGTGCTAACATTGCCATAGTTCAATAGTTAATGCACAGATAATGCTGGGCTCGATTTCTGTTAATCAGTTTTAAATTGCTTGGTTTTCTGTTTTTTTAAGCGAAAAGTCAGGCCCCTTCTTCCGTCACCTCGAAAGCTTGCATATTGTTATTTTATTAGTTAGCCAATAAAAGGTGTCATTTTGCTTGACTTCTCACCTCATTCATAATGGCTAACACGGTACAACACCCTAGTACTACTGTTTTTTAAGCAAATCTGTGTCTTTATGTGTACTCACTATGTAATTAGTAATTTGTAAAGTGGGGCGGCATGGTGGCGCAGTGGTAGCACTGCTGCCTCGCAGTAGGGAGACCTGGGTTTGCTTCCCGGGTCCTCCCTGTGTGGAGTTTGCATGTTCTCCCCTTGTCTGCGTGGGTTTTCTCCGGGTGCTCCAGTTTCCTCCCACAGTCCAAAGACATGCAGGTTAGGTGCATTGGCAATCCTAAATTGTCCCTAGCATGTGCTTGGTGTGTGAGTGTGTGTTCTGCGGTAGGCTGGCACCCTGCCAGGGATTTGTTCCTGCCTTGCACCCTGTGTTGGCTGGGATTGGCTCCAACAGACCCTCGTAACCCTGTGTTAGGATATAACGCGTTGGATAATGGCTGACTGACTATTTTGTAAAGTATGTATTTTTATTTATTTATTTTTTATTTATTTATTACTCATTGCAAAGCACAATAAAAAATAAAGTGATTTAAAAGGAATGGCAGCAAAATTCATAATTCACATTGCAACACAATTTGTCAGATGAGGACAAATTTGTTGGTACCCTTACAGCTTATTGATGAAATGCTGTATTCCTCCTAAAAAATGATTAAATGAAAAGCAATTGTCCTGTGTATACCTGCAAACCTTTGATATGTCATTAGGTAAAGCAAAGCAAAGTGTGAAAACAGTAAAAGTGTTGCTTATTTTGCAGAAATTTTAAAATGGCCTGGTCACATTTGTTGGCACCCCTAGAAAAGATCAAAAATAATTGGATTTGAGTGATTTTTCAAACTAGTTGTTTTCTTAAATTAGTATCACACGTGTTTCCAATTAAGCCTATTCAGCACATTTAAACGGAGAAAAGCAGCCACTCTGCTGTTTGGTATCATCGTGTGTCCCACACTGAACATGGACCAGAGACAGCAATGGAGAGAGTTGTCCGAGGAGCTCAGAAAAAAAAATTATAGATAAGCGTGTTAAAGGCAAAGGCTATAAGATTATCTCCAAGGATCTTGATATTTCTGTGACAACAATGTCAAATAATTATTAAGAAGTTTAAAGTCCATGGGACTATAGCCAACCTCCCTGGACATGTCTGCAAGAGGAAAATCGACCCAGAAGGTTAGTGAGAATGGTAGACAGAAAGCCAAGGACAACATCCAAAGAGATACAAGCTGAACTACAAGGTCAAGGTCCATCAGTGTCTGATTACACCATTCCTCACTTTTTGAGTGACAGCAGGCTCAATGGAAGAACACCCAGGAGGACTCCACTGTAGAAAGGAAAACATAAAAAAGACAGACTAGAATTTGCTAAAGAGGCCACAATGCTTCTGGGAAAATGTCCTTTGGACAGATGAGACAAATCTGGAACCTTTTGGCAAGTAACATCAGCTCTATGTCCTCGGATTAAAAAATGAGGCTTTCAAAGAAAAGAACACCATACCTACTGTGAAACATGAAGGAGGCTTGGTTATATTTTGAGGCTGCATTGCTGTGTCTGGCATGGGGAACCTTGAGTCTCTGTAGGGAACAATGAAATCTGAAGACTATCAAGACATTCTGGAACAAAACATATTGCTCAGTAGGAAAAAGCTCCATCTCAGCCACAGGTCATGGATCCTCTAATAGGATAATGACCCAAAGTACACGATGAAAAGCACCCAAAAATGGCTAAGAAGAAAACATTGGGCTATTCAGAAGTGGCCTTCTATGAGTCCTGATTTGAATCCTATGGAACATTTATGGAAAGAACTGAAACATGCAGTCTGGAGATGGTGTCCTTTAAACCTAATCAGCTGGAGCAGTTTCCTGAGAAGAGTGGGGGTGATTGCCTCTAAAGATCGTGCAACAAAATATTAAGTTAAGGCCACTAATGATACCCATGAATACACAGAGACTGTGAGTGACTACATTAGTTGGTGCACATCCATATGCATATGCTCCCCAACCAAAAACCCTGGTTTAATGGGGACATAAAACAGAAAATCAGGAAGCAGCTGGAGGCCTTCAAGTCAGAAGATCAAGTGGAGTATAAGAGAGCCAAGTACGAGCTGCAGAAGTCCATCAGAGCAGCAAAAAGGGCTCACTCACAAAAACTTGAAGGCCTCTACCTCAACCACAACATGCATAGCATGTGGCAGGGAATTCAATCTGTCACAAACTACAGGAGAACCACAAAAACAACCACAGACCCCCGAGATGCCACCCTTCCAGACAGCCTTAACACCTTCTATGCCAGGTTCGACAGCCTGAACACAGACACACCCTCAAAGGCCCCCTGTGACCCCACGGACACTGCCTTCCAGGTGACACACACACAGAGGTCCTGAAATCTCTGAAGAAGGCGAACCCCCACAAGGCTATGGAACCCGATGGAGTTCCTCCCAGAATTTTGAAGGCCTTTGGGGAGCAGCTAGCTGGTGTGTGTATTATTCCAGGCAGTAGTCCCCCGTATTTTCAAATCCTCCACCATCATACCCGTCCCCAAAAGACTGGACATATCCCCCTAAATGACTTCAGGCCAGTGGCACTCACATCAGTCGTCAAGGAAGTGCCTAGAAAAAGTGGTTCTCACGCACATCCACCACACGGTCCCAGACACTGTTGACCCCCTCCAGTTTGCCTATCGCCCCAATCGATCAGTCACTGACGCGGTAACAATAGCCCTACACCACACTGTGCAACTCCTGCAAAGTAGCAGAACATATGCCAGGATGCTCTTCCTAGGCTACATTTCTGCTTACCATTCGACCGGGCAAACTGATCGAGAAGCTGACAGACCTCGGCGTCCCAACTCCCACCTGTAACTAGGTCCTGGATTTCTTGACAGATAGACCACAGGATCCACACAGGGCTGTTGCCTCAGCCCCAAACTCTTCACCCTGTATACTTATGACTGTGTCTCCACCCAGGACAACACCATCATAATTAAATATGCTGATGACACCACCATCCTGGGGCTCATTAAGGGGGGGGGGATGAGTCAGTATAAACAACATTCTTGTCTATGGAGAGGAAAATGACCTCATCCTCAACACACACAAGACCAAAGAACTAATACTGGACTTCAGGAAGAATCCTCCCCCTCTACAGCCTCTTATCATCAAAGGGACTGAGGTGGAGAGGGCTGACAGCCACAGATTCCAGGGACTGCAGGTTACATCAGACCTGAGCTGGACTCTTAACACCACAGCCACAATGAAAAAAGCCCAGCAAAGGCTTTATTTGATTAGGCTGCTCAGGAAAGCCAGCCTGAACCATCACATTCTCACCCAGGCCTACAGAGGACTTATAGAGAGCATTCTCACTGCAGGCATCACTGTCTGGTATGCGAACACCACACAGGCAGAGAGGAAGGCTTTGCAAAGAGTCATAAAGACTGCAGAGAGGATCATAGGGACAAAACTTCCTTCCATGGATTCTATGTACGCACATCGTTGTCGGAAAATAACAGAGGGAATTATCAGGGACTCATTCCATCCAGCTCACTCCCTGCTCAGACACAAAAAATATACTGTACGTACAATCTGAGACACAGCAGAGCGGACAGCATTATCACTCACAAAACAAGGTTCTTCCCCGCCACAGTTAGATTGATGGCAAAACAAAATTATTGTAATAACTTCACACTACCTCACTTCACTTGTCATGTAAATGATGAGTGATAAAAATGTGAAATATTTTAACTGTGCAATATCTGCAATATAATTGTATTTTTTGTGTAGATATTACTACCTTTTTGTATAGTGTTGGTAATATTCATATTATCTCTATATATAATCTTCATTTGGATCTTGATCTTTGTTTGTCCGCGAATGAATTAGAAGAAGAAGCACTAGATGGCAGTAGAGAGACAGCTAAAACATAGGCATTGCATTAAGAATCTTTTCCAGGCTTATACTACTGAAGACTGTAGTACTCCAGTCACACCTCAAAACACAGACATTCAAACTAAACAAATTGATGTGCTTTAAATTAACTAAAGAGATCTTCATTTAGATCTTTGTCCGCGTATTCCACGCATGCGTAGACCACCTTCCAGTTTAGTACGTTGTTGTTACTCACGAATGTCAACAATGTGCCGGAATAACGAAAGGGCTGGTGGACAGTGTTATGCTGGTTAGCTCCTGAGGCCTGGTTAGAGAATGAGATTGCCGAAGATAAAAGGTATGTGCCTACGTAACATATGAATGAAAGAAAGACAGTGGGTAAAATGAATGACAACGTAACAGCACGTTCCGGAAATTATTATTGTTACGTTGTAGCCGGCGAGTGCTGCGCGTCTCACAGTTGTACCGTGCCTTGCTCACATGTCAGTGAAGTGATCCCTATTTATGCTTTAAAGAGCCTGGATACCTATGTGTCCCCCTTTTATAACCATTGCTCTGTGTATATTGCCTTACTCTTTGGATTGCCACAAAGCAACCTGCGAGATTGGAGAAAGGTTGAGAAGAGATCGTGAGAGGAAACGATAGCGTCGTGAAAACGAGACGGACTGTGAACGGACAGAAGCAGAAATGCTCCTACACCACCACATAATTACGATTCGGACAGTGATTCCCAGTAGGCCGTTCCTATCGAATCAATATCCAAGGGTTTTCTTTTGTAATTTTGTTTCCCTTATAAAAAATCATAATGCTGTGTGATGAAGGGCCCAGTTCACGACTGGCAGCCGTGTTTAAACAGGGAGCCCTTCACAGACAACTTTAACACGTGCAACGTAGTTGGGCGCACATATCTAGTTTATTATATTGTTTTATTGTTTTAAATGTTTACTGTGATGACTCTGAAAGAGCTCTGCAGAAGAATTCCAATGTGCCTAGACTGTTGGTTTTATGCACAAATGGCAAATAAAGAAACCTTGGACCTTGGACCTTAAGGGTCCCATCATTTTTGTCCATGCCGTTTTCATTTGTGTTGTTGAATGAAATATTCTATTCAATCAAAACTCTAAAGCAAAGTCTGATTTTTGTTAACCCCGAAATAAACAACAGTAGGTGTCAATTACTGTTATCAGTTTCAAATTATTTCAGAGACAATTGTGGGTGATTCCTTCTCTATGGAGGGGTACCAATAAATTTGTCTACGTCAATATGTCCATTTTGAAAGACAAATGAGCCTAGCATATCTTGAATGTCTAGTTGGGAAGCTTTTTATTAAATAGCATAGAAAAACTGAGCACCCAAAGAAAACTTTGCCAAAAAATTTGTCCAATGGTTTGGGTACAAATGGGATCAACTCACGGCCCTCTGCCCCCTCCAGCACACCAGTTATGCCTACATTGTTCCTCCAACGCCTTGTATCCAAGACTTCAAGAGTATGTATAAATCTGACCCTGCCAGATTTTCCAAAGAGTGGTTTTGCATGTGGCCTCCAAACCTGTAACCCTTTCAGATATATCGTTCCAAGCCTTCTCAGCCTCCTCAGGAGTCAAGGGTGTTTTGGATCTCAGTAGTCACCTCTTAATGTTTAGTTCTGAAGGACTTCATAGAAGTTTAGATTCTGTTGATTGCTAACATCAGCGCCGTCAGTCAGCCATTATCTTCATGTGGAGACAAGGAGCATTCAGCCCCACCAGCCTCAGGATCACATTCAGCTATTTCTGCTGACTATTCTTTTTTGCTCTTCACCAAAAAACAATATTCAATATAAGCAAATGTGTGCATATTACAGCAGATTAAACTGAGCTGTTTGCAGCCAAAAAATCAAATAAAGCAGGAGCACCTCTAATACACGTCTACATCTGATCTATCCTCCATAGCAGCACTCCCCCCCCCACAACACTTACATGGGCACAATCAGTGTGTTTGCATGTGCCTCAATAACCCGGTTATTTTAGATTTCTTCATGTAAGCCCTTATTCTGGTTAGAGAAATCGAGTTATTGGCCTCTGAGAATCCTGGTTAACAGAGATAGATTTCTCCACAAATAATCCGATAATTTTACAATGTAAACCCGACTACCCTAAAGGATTTTGTAGTCTGTGCATGTCCATTGCACTCTGTCAGCCTGTACATGTATTTGCCTCTCACAAGCTTTCAGCAGCCACAGGTAGAAGTGTCCACAAAATAAATTTCTAGAGGTAAACATTTGTGCGATCACATTATTCTTTCGCCTGGCGGAAATAATCTGTCTCAATATTTTAGAAATTTCTACATTTATGGTGATAAGCTGATCATACAGTGCTAAGCTCAGCAGCACGGTCTCAAGAACAGTAGGGTAACACATTAAAAATAAGGTATGCTATATAGTCCAATTACTTTTTAAAGTAAAGAGTAACCTTACACAATACTTATCTTATTGGAGTTAAAATACCCGTGTTATTATTATTCCAGCAGCACTGGGGGTAAGGCAGTGGCGGACCTACTTTTTTTGGGCCCTGAAGCTTGAACTGTTATGGGGGCCCCTTTGTGAGTAACCACAGTTATCTTCTTCAATGGCATTGCTCCACAATAGATCACCTCAATTTAAAAAAAAGTAAATAATCACTGCATCTAAGATTTTGATTAAAATTTCTGTACTGGATTATCTCACATTTTAAAGTCATAGGTGTGGAGTGGTGGCTCTTTGGTTAAAGATCTAAGCTGGTATCTGGAAAGTTTCCGATTAAAATCTCATGACTGCCAGAAGAGATCATACTCTGTTGGGCCCTTGAGCAAAGCCCTTAACTTGAAAATTACTATGGGGTGCTGAACAATGGTTGACTCCCAAAAGTCATATGAAAGGAAAATTTCCCCTTGGTGATTAACAATGTATATTGAACAAAAAGAAAAAAAAAAAACAGTGCTTTATTGTTTTTGAGTTATGAGGGGATGAAAATTAAAGTCACTTCTGGGGTCCCTATGGGATTAGGGTCCCTGAAGCTTAAGCATCATTAATTTCATAGTAGATCTGACCCTGGTGTAAGGCAAGAAGCACATGTAATGGGTCCTTTGCAGGGCTCAGTCGCACAGCCAATCACAAAAGAGTATGCTGTGTGTGTTCTGAGAACAGAAACCTATAAACAAAATGTCAATTCAACTAAACATGTTAATAGAACACCAGAAAATGGTCACAGGTGTCATGTTTATTTTCAAATAATCTGTGACCGATGAAGATGTTTAACTCAATTTTGCACAGTTTAATGACACTGGAGAGTTTTGCCAAAGAACTCCAGCACATTATCTCTGCATGTAAACCCTGATTCTACCTAACCAGGTCTTTCACATTAACTTGATTATATGTGTGTATGTAAACACCCTAAATGAGAACACATAAACTCCACACTGACAGTAAGCCAACCAAAAATTGGTCCTAGGTCCTGGTAGCTGAGAAACAGCAGCAATTAATTTCCATTGTACCCCCATAATGCTTTAACTATTGCAGTATTCCACCAAGGCCGGGAAAGCTGAGTTAGTTAATATGCAAGTTTATTACATTTGCATCAGCATGCTTTCCTTCAAATCAAGTGAAGTGACAGCAGCGAAACAAGTCCACCATACATCTAACTTCTTCTCCAGTGAGGTGACACTTTAATAAAGCTACCCCTAGACACATTACCAGCACCCACAACCCTGACGTAAAGCTTAAAAGAGCCAAATTGGCACGTGCACCCGGCATTGAATAACCCAGCACCTGTCCAAAAAGACTGCAAAGATGAATTTGTTGATGTGAAAGCTTCATGAAGCCAAATTGGCATGTGCTGCCGTCATCTTGAAGCCAGTAACCATTGAAGGCGCCAAACAGGTGAATTAACTTCTGTAAAGATGTAGTGCAGCCAACCTGGCAGACATTGCCTTCAAGTGGAAACCAATAACCCTCTGTGGACCCGAACAGGTGAAATCCTGCCACCCAGGGATTCCACTAATAGTTTCCATTTGCTCGCCTTTATACTTGAAGACGCTGTTGGGTCTGCCTTGTTTCTTACTTTTTCCTATCCTGCCAGGCAAACAGAATCAGATGTCTTGAATAAACTCTTCAGATACAATCGACTCTGCATAGAGATGGTTTCTGTCCAACGGAATTTTTATTTTTAACTTTGCTTGGGCCAGGTGCCATGTTTTTTTCCTGCGAGAGTTCAGTTATTTAAGTAGGAATTTGTTCATCAGTTCTATAAAAAAATCCATAAAATAAATGAGCATCCAAACATGACTGAACCTCTGAGGAATTTATTTTTCAACCAATGGTGGAGGGGGGGGGGGGTGGGGGCTCAAAGGGAGAAAAAAGAAAACAAAACATTTATACTCGGTCAGCATTCATTAATCTTAAAATTGTGGCAAGGGGCAGACTATTACCCACCCATGTACCCAAAGATACCCTTTCGGACCACTGCTCTAAGTAAAGAGATAAATGCTGGCATTCAAAGACCTGCATGGCCCAGAATGAGCGTGTTTTCCTCATGCCATCCAGAGTCTGTTCCTGCCTTGATCCCGATGTGAATATGACAGGTTGTAGACTCATTTGGTTTACGGAATGGATAGATGGAGGAATGCAGAACAAGGGAGATGGATAAACTCACAGGACACCCACGTCTTCTTTTCTTGCTGATAATAGGCCATTCATTAAGCAAACCCTGCACTATTGCTCCTGTAGTTCATCATTGGAATTAGAACACACAGTAGAAAAGCTGCTTTTGTTTTCATTTTTGTCTTTATCTCCAGATGCACGCCATGCATGGACCTGCCTTCCCTTACCTGTCACTGGAGAAGTCAGCGTCCTTCGAATAAACTCTCCTTTTCTATAGCTGTGCTGCTCTCTTCTTATTATCAAACTGGAATGTAAACATCCCCAAATTCAGACATAATACTGCCCTCGGGAAGAATACTACAGCTGTTAAACATTTCTTGCGTTTATTTAACTGAACTAATTTTAAAGGGTATAGAAATAAACAGTCTCTTGCCCCTTGTGCAGGACCTTCACAACTCGGAAGGCAAATAAAGAGACGGAGCATAAGGATGACTCTGGGAAGAACTTTGATTCTACAAAATATTAAAGGTTAGCCCATATCAGCAAAATAATAACTGATCGATTTGGGGCACTTTATAATGTCATTTCCTTGTTAACTTTGACTTTGGGTGACATGTAACATGAAAGATACTGTCTTTGTCCTTTTTTAATGTAGCTGACTGGTTACACTAGTGAATGAAGGTGCTTTTCCCATTTCTTTTGAACTGGATTATGTACTCAAAGTACTTTAGAACATTAGAACAATTTTGACAAGAAGAAGCCATCCTGGCCAACAATCTCACCCATCATACAGTATTCTCCTAAATTCTCCATAATAACATCAAGTTGAAATTTGATAGTCCCTAAAGTCCTACTCTCTATCGCACTACCAGGTCATTTATTCCATGTGTATTTGTGTGATGAAAAGCTTTCTAATATTTATGAATTATTGCTGAAAGAGTTAAATTTAAGAGTAACGCAGATATCCAGCATACTAATCCTCCTTCATAAGTTTAAAACACCTTTTTAATCTCTTTTTAAACTGAAAACAAAGATCCTCCTCATGGCTCATACCTTTCAGTCACGCTCCTTTGGACAGTTCTCCTGGTGAGGCCACAATAGTACAGTATGTAGTGTCACAGAAGGGACGCCTCTTCTCTGACAGGACCTGGGGGAGCAAGTGTGGGCAGAATATTACCTCCCCTGGACTGTGTGTTGGTGTCTTGCCTTGGGCATTGTGCTGTGGGGAGCAATTGTGAAAGCCTCCCTGTTTGTAAATAAACTGTGTTTTGTGTGGCAAATTGGTGTCATGCCTGTCTGTGTCTGGGTTGGCTTCAAAGTAGCTTACTCATAACCTCCCTTGATTTGTACTCTGCACACCATTCTATTTAACCTAACATGCTATTAGCCTTCTTGATTGGTTCTACACACCTTCTTGATGCAGATAGTTATGTCCAGTATGACTCCTAAATCCTTCTCATAAAGTGTACTTTCAAGTTAAAAATCCTACAACACCTTTTCTGTCCAATCACTCTTTTACGTAATGGGGTACTAGTGATGAGCAAAACTGTTTGTGCAAAACTGAATTCACAGTGAAATGCACCACTTCGCAATAAACACTTTCATAAAAGGATAAATGTCAGTGTATCTGTGTGTCCGTCCAGTTGCTATCATCCTTTGAAATTCGTAATATATTTCCATTGTTTTTTGATATGCTGCTAGGTTATAACAAATGTGACCTTCTGTATGTGCATGTAAACACACTGACTCACACTTTTCTGTCAACTGTGGAACTTGGCACTACATAAAAATTGTTTTTGTTTATCAGTCATTTTATGCCGTATATTGCATTAACAACGCATGTCTCAATTTTCTTCCCATATCTCCAAGACATGTTAGATTTACTTGGCCTCATAAAAGTGAGCCTGAGAATGTGTTAGTGTGCCCCATGGTGAAATTGTAACATGTCCAGGATTGTTTCCTGTCTGGTATCCAGTGATGCTAGAATAGCCTCAGATCCCCACAGCTCTGAAGCAGAAGATGAATGAATGAATGAGTTTTGGCTTCCCAATAAACATGTAGATGTGTTCCAGTGTATTGCAATAGTAGGGCTAGCTCATGTGTCATTGGCACTGCAGCATGGTGGGCTGAAGCAACAAATTAGACAGTTTAGTTCCAGCCTGAGGCTCACCATGACTTTCTTAACCTGATTGTACACCAATCTGTATACTATATATATATATAGTATACAGATTGTGTATATTAACAATCTATATATCTACAGTCATGGCTGAAATTATTGGCACCCCTGGAATTTTCCCAGAAAATGCACAATTTCTCCCAGAAAATTGTTGCAATTACAAATGTTTTGGTGTACACATGTTTATTTCCTTTATCTGCATTGGAACAACACAAAAAACAGAGAAAAAAAGCCAAATTTGACATCATTTCACACAAAACTCAAAAATCGGGCTAGACAAAATTATTGGCACCCTCAACTTAATATTTGGTTGCACGCCCTTTGGAAAAAATAACTGAAATCAAGCGCTTCCTATAACCATCAACAAGCTTGTTACACCTCTCAACTGGAATTTCCGACCGCTCTTCTTTTGCAAACTGCTCAAGGTCTCTCAGATTTGAAGGGCGCCTTCTCCCAACAGTAATTTTGAGATCTCTCCATAAGTGTTCAATCAGATTTAGATCCAGACTCATTGCTGGCCACATCAGAACTCTCCAGCACTTTGTCTTCAACCGTTTCTGGGTGCTTTTAGAGGTATGTTTGGGGTCATTGTCCTGCTGGAACACCCATGACCTCTGACGCAGACCCAGCTTTCTGACACTGGGCCCTACATTGCACCCCAATATCTTTTGGTAGTCTTCAGATTTCATGATGCCTTGCACACAGTCAAGGCATCCAGTGCCAGAGGCAGCAAAACATCCCCAAAACATCTTAGAACCTCCACCATGTTTGACTGTAGGTACTGTGTTCTTTTCTTCGTAGGCCTCATTCTGTTTTCTGTAAACAGTAGAATGATGAGCTTTACCAAAAAAGCTCTACCTTGGTCTCATCTGTCCACAAGACGTTCGCCCAAAAGGATTTTGGCTTCCTCAAGTACATTTTGGCAAACTCCAGTCTGGCTTTTTTATTTTTCTGTGTCAGTAGTGGGGTCCTCCTGGCTCTCCTACCGTAGCGTTTCATTTCGTTCAGATGTCGACGGATAGTTCGAGCTGACACTGTTGCACCCTGAGTCTGCAGAACAGCTTGAATATGTTTTGAGGTTGATTGGGGCTGTTTATCCACCATTCGGACTATCCTTCGTTGTAGTCTTTTATTAATTTTTCTCTTCTGTCCGCGTCCAGGGAGATTAGCTACAGTGCCATGTGTTGTGAGCTTCTTGATTATGTTGCGCACAGTGGACAAAGGAACATGAAGATCTCTGGAGATGGACTTGTAGCCTTGAGATTGTTGATATTTTTCCACAATTTTTGTTCTCAAGTCCTCAGACAATTCGCTGCTATTCTTTCTGTTCTCCATGCTTAGTGTGGCCCACTCAGGTTGAGTCAGCTTTTCTCCATTTTAACTGGCTTCAGGTGTGATTGCTATATTGCCAGCACCTGTTTCTTGCCACAGGTGAGTTCAAATGAGCATCATATGCTTGAAATAAAACGATTTACCCACAATTTTGAAAAGGTGCCAATAATTTTGTCCGGCCCATTTTTGGAGTTCTGTGTGACATGATGTCAGATTTGGCTTTTTTTCTCTGTTTTTTTTGTGTTGTTCCAATGCACATAAAGGAAATAAACGTGTGTATACCAAAGCATTTGTAACTGCAACAATTTTCTTGGAGAAATGGTGTATTTTCTGGGAAAATTCCAGGGGTGCCGATAATTTCGGCCATGACTGTATATATATTAACAGATATATATATTAACAACACTAAGGGGTGTGCCAGCCACCCAACCTGACATAGACAGACGCTAGAGGCACACTGATAAAAAACAAAGATGTTTTTATTTTTTTCTTCACCACGTGGGAAACGCCTTCCCCGTTTCCCACAGCCACAACTTAGTCCCACAAACACAAAAGCACACAATACTATCAATTCTTCTCTCTCTTTACTGCTCCACTCCTCCTCGGCAAGCTTCATCCACCTTCCACCCGACTCTGGCTCACTGAGTACTGTTTGCTGGTCTCTAATATAAGGCATCCGGAAGTGCTTCAGGTGCTCGTTGCCCTACTTCCAGCTGCACTTCCAGGTGTGGCAGAAGAACCACCCATATGGGCTCAGGAACAGCTGCAGTGCCCTCTGGCAGCGCCCCTGGATCCCAACAGGACAGTATCGGACTCAATCTCCCATGAAGCCCTGCGGCAGTCAGAGGTACGGCTGCCACCCAGGGGGGCTGCCATCTAGTATTTTGGGGGAGGTAGTGTTCTGTCCACACTGGCTCCCCCGGTCCTTCCATAGCAGAGGTGTATATATAATGTTTAGGATTGTCTGTCTGTTATGCAAACACTCACAAACCACTGGGCCTTGAACCTTGATCTTGGTCTTAATTGAGAGCTTATGATGTGATACCTGTTAAACAACCCACGATTTGGAAGTGCAGGCTACCTCACCTATTTAATTGAGCTTCAGGTCCTCCTTACAACCAGCTGCAGTACGACTGGTGTATCCTGGCTGACAGGAAAAGAACAGCAGCATGAGCACGTGTCATTGCTGACAGTGAAGCACATTGCACTACTAATCATTTTCTGCACAAACACACATCATATACTCAAAGCACAACAGAAAGTCACAAATAACCAAAGAAATGGAGGTGTGGACTTACTCTGCCGTGTTATTTGGCTTTGGGTCGTTCTCACAGCAAGCTGCAGCCCGGACACGTGACAACGCTGACAAGAAAATAACAATGGAATGAGCATGCGGTATTGCTGAATTGAGAAGAACTGTGGTGACATCTGAAGACAGTGAAGCACATTGCACAGACCCCCTGATTGTTTTCATTACTAACACAAATCAAATACTCCCCAAGTGCAAAAAACGGTTATAGACACAGTTAGGTTATGACAAAGATGATGGCACCCTTGGTGGAATGACCTGAAATGTTTTGTGAGCGTCACATGAACTACCTTTCTTCGAGGACCTCACATCCAAGTGCTTCCTAGTTTTACAAAAAATGTAAGCACTCATACACCATCTCTGTTGTGTGTATTGCTTTGGAAAGAGGCACCAGCCAAATATGGAGTGTCCAACACCCAGCTTTCTTGCATGAAGTTGTGTTTCAGGCAGGAGGAGTGTGAAAAGTATCAGCTAAATGTACGATAATAGTAACATGACATTTTCCAACCAAGCCACCTGACGTCTGTTGCACCTGCTCAACTCATTGAAGTTAGTGAAAGTGCTGATACATGCTGGTGGGTGCCATCGTTAGCCGCTGCACACTTCTTCTGCCCATGATGCTACAATCACATATCCTCTGCAGCATGATGTAACATTTAGAATATCCAGACACAACAATGTTTACTATGAAACTGTAAATGTACTTTTATTTTTCTTTCTTCCTTCCTTTACTAACATATATTTCTTTTTTTATTTTATGAGAGATCTTTATATGAACACAACTTACAAAATGGAAACATAAAAATCCTGAATGTTTAGAGCCTGAGTCCTGCTTAGAGGCCCTCTAGAGTTACCTGTGGTTTTGGCTTGAGCTGCCTGTCTGGTCTGGCTTGTGCATTTCAAAAATATCTTAATTGAAAAGAGTTTTCCAGCCCCATGCAAAACAGAAAAACAGATCTCTGGCTTCAGCAGGCGCCTGATAAACAGATGCTGAATGCGACAATGCTTGTTCCAGCTGACTGAACTGACTTTTTGCTCCCATTCTGTGGTGGTATTGGTTGTAACTTGCAAAACCGTCTCAATAGGCTCCTGATCCAATCATGTGTTAGCTACAGGGGGAAACCCTGCCTGGGCATTTCTGGTGTGTTCAGCTTCTATCTCACTTAGGGGGGTCTCTTTGGAGTGCTCATTGACTCCCTACCCAAAGTAACCATTTGAATAGTTAGTTCACAAGCAGCCTCCTTCTTTGCCGCGTTGACAGCCATCATACAATCTGCTTAGCAGAACTATCATTTAAGTCTCAGTATTTCAGAATTTCCTACCAGTGCTCCACATCAGTGTCTGTGTGCTTTTTCCATCCACTCCCGCTTGCCTCCCACATAGAAATTCTTATCATTGGAGGTTTGCCTCTGTAGCGACTTTAAAATGGTTTCTGATGATTTCAAAGAAGACAGACACACCAATATCTGGATTCTGCCGTTTATTCTGCAACAACGTCATCCAACTAAAAGACAAGCAGTAAGGGGCACACGCAGCGACAGGCGCTCTCTCAGTCTCCTGCAAAAGCGCCATCCAGCTTTTTATATATATATATATATATATATACACACAAATATAGTAAATACAAAATTACACAAAATAAATAATGAAATTAACACCAAATGAAACAAACACATTTAACATACCTAAAAGACAAGCAGTAAGGGGCACAATCAGCACACGCAGCGACAGGCGCTCTCTCAGTCTCCTGTAGCAAGCCAAACAATATGCTATAATGAGGCTGGATCTCCATTAAATTAAACACTTTTAAAATCCATTTCTGCCAACTAAAAGTCACGACAGAACCTCAAGACACATCAATAACCACATGACGTGATGTTTCTATGCAGTTTCAGACAGAATACACTATTTCAAAACTTGTCATGCTTAAACGAGAGACGGAGAGTATTGAGAAGCGCCTTACCTAAAAAAGCGTCATCCAGCTTTTGCCAGGAGTCTGCTGTACGCTACATGTGCGTCCTATGGGTGTTTCATTAATTAAAGCCCCCCGCCGCTACAACAGGCAAACAGGAACTATTATACAAAAGATACATTGATTGGATTCACATTAAACAAAATTCACAATATATAAAACAGAAGCATTTCAGTATTAAAAAAAAAAAACAGTTTTGAGAATGTTCACAATAATTAAACATAATAAACTAACTCAGCCACACCTCTTTAGGGCATTTTTGCAGAAACTGATCTGAAATATAGTCACTTCTCTCCTACAGGTGGTGCCACATCCTGTCTGACTGCACAATGTGATCATAGCTGTACTCTGATTGGAGGACTGCCGGCTTGCAGCTGTTCTCTGGGGTACAGCTTGGGAAAGGATGGGCGCAGCTGCTATGGTAAGTGCCAGATGAGGGCAGAGCTAGTAATTGGGCTGGTGGTGACTATGATCAAATGAGCTATAATGAGAGCATCTCTTGAACTTCGATATCCTCAAAAAGCACAAGTGACGTCATGATCACCTTATGCATATATGCAGTTATATTTTGTACAGTTTGCATGTTTTTTAAACTTTGTATATTTATAAGCAAAGTTCTTTTTCTTGAAGAGAAGATATTCAAACTGTCATTGGCTTCTTTTCTCCTGCTCATTTGTTTTTTTTTTAAGAATAGAGCAGTCTATGTCTTTGCTCCACAAACTTCTTGGGTGGGAATTTGGTCCTTCTACTTCCAGTTGTCTTACCTTGTGTCCACCTGCAATAAGTTTGGAACAATACCTGAGGTACTCAATTTCTCAGTTCCCTTTCTAGTGGAATCCTCTGTGCCCACAGAGAATTTGACTTAATGAGATGGAATTTGGGGATTGGTACCTTTGTGATGGGCTGCATGATCTGTAGCTTAATTTAAAGTAATTGTAGGAGCTGACCTCTTTGGAACTATGTAATGTTCTCCCCATGACAGTTCCTGGTTTTCCATGAGTTCTCCCAGAAGTCCCAATGATATTTCTCTTTTACAGTCTTTGACAGACCAGGGGTATAAAATATTGGCACGATAAAGCTTCTTTTTCTTACGTTATGAGGTCTCAATATAACTAACTATTCCTTACTCTGCCAATGTATAAACAGTTTTGATTGGGAAGTGGAGACCACCAGCATAAATCGGTGTCCCGACCAAAACTAGCATATTACTTCATAATGATTACAATCATTTCTGCTTTGACTGGACTGCCTCAAGTCTGTCTTGCGGTTGGATTACGTGGTGAACAACACTTGTGTGATTATTGAATTACTCGTCTCAGACATTCTGTACAATGTCCAGAAGCCTTCTCACTTATCTGCCTTATGGGATACAACAAGATATGCAAAACCCAATTGAAGCCTCCTTATACAGTATGCATTGGATTCAGAAATTAATTGGACACCCTTTACTTTCCACATTCTTTATTGTGTGGTTGATTTTATTTTAAAAGGGTAAATTTGCCATTTTTGCCTATCAGTCTACATCAATAACCTATAACTACAAACTGAAAATATGTTTTCAGAGCGGTTTACAAATCTAATAGAAATGAAAAACTGAAATCTCTCATTCTCTCATAATTCAGTACTTTGTAGAAGCCTCTTTGGCATTATTTACAGCTTCAGGTCTTCGTGGGTAATTCTCACTAAGCTTTACACACCTGGATTTGGACGGTGTACCTCATTCTTCCTGGCAGATCCTCTGAGGCTCCATTTGATTGGATGGGAATCCTCTGTAAACTGCCATCTTCAGGTCTCTCCACAGATACTCAATTTGGTTTAAGTTGGCTTTGGCTGGATGACTCAAAGACAATCAAGCACTTGTCCTGAAGCCACTGCCTCATTGCCTTGGCCTTGTCTGAGGTGGCTGCACTCTGGGGTAGGTTTGCTTGAAGGATATCTGTGTATTTGTCTGTATTCATTCTTCCCTCAACTCTGGCCTGTCTCCATCTCACTGCTGCTGAGAACTATCCCTAAAGCATGATGCTGCCACCATCATGCTTCACCATAGAGATGGTATTAGGAAGGTGAAGACAATGTCTAGTCATCACCAGACATAGTGCTTGGAGTTCTGCCCAAAGAGTTCAATTGTTGCCTCATCAGACTAAACAATCTTTTTTCTCACCCTCTCAGAGTCTTTTAAATGTTTCCTGGCAATCTGCAAATGGGTTGTCATATGTGCCTAACGGATGGAGGTCTGTTCTAATCATTGTCCTTCCGACAGCTGCTTCCATCTAAGCAGAGGACTTCCGAAGCTCTGTTAGACTGATCATTGGGTTGTAGGTCCACTCCTTGATCATGGCCCTTCTTGCCCATACTCTTTCAGTTCACAATTGAGGCCACTGTGTTCCAGGGAACACTCAGAACTTTAGAAATAGTTTTATACCCTCGCCCTGATCTTGGCCTCAACAAAATTAGATTGTGGAGGTCTACAGAGAGCTTCTTGGACTTCTTGGCTTGGTTTTTGTCCTGACATGCCATTGTGAATTGAAGGACCTTATATGCCCAGGTGTGTGCCTTTCTAAACTTGTCCAATAAATTTCCCACACTCAAATCAAGTTCTAGACATGTCTCAAGGATAATTAAACTGAACAAGTTAGAGGCTCTAATGAATGAGAGATTTAAATTTTGGATTTTTAATACATTTGCAAATGTTTCTGAAAACATGGGTTATGGAGTGTAAGTTGATGGGCGAAAATGGCAAATTTATCCCTTCAAAATTAAATCTACAGCACAATAAAGTGTGCAGAAAGTCTAAATACTTTATGAGTCCTCTGTATAAACAGGGGGAGGAGAGAAGCTGGTCATCGTCTCTGCCATGCCACCGCTCTCTGCAACATCTGTTTTAGGGATTTGTGGAAACGTTCAGTCTACCAGTCTGAGAATGATACACAAATGTGTGCAGACAAGTTATTTTCAATTCTCTATTTAATTTTTTTAAAGTGTGTTTTAACTATTCTGTACATTTATGTGTGTAGTTAGTAATTTGTAATATTTGTAATTGTATTTTACTGTACCTGTGAACTTCTTACAGCGCTCTTAGCCTGTACTCAGTGAAGATCACTATACACAAATAAACTGAAGAATTAAAATTTCATTACATTAAATTGGGAAGCCTGATCAGGTAGAATATCTTTGGGGATTCCAAAGAGTACAATCAGACCTAGAAGCACACAGGGCAGATGTGCACCCAAATACCTATACGCACAGCTTCCATGTCCACTTACCCAGAAAGGCCCCCTTCTTGGCCTGTCTGCAACTGCTCTGACTCTGATGTCTTCTCCTAAACCTTCTACTTTGAGAGCAAAAATTGGGCTCTCTGACAATTGCAACCTGCTTGAATCCCAACCCTGTTGTCTCAGGCAGTCTTTGATGATGCTGAATATTGTAATTAGCAGGGCCTCCATCCTGTAACTGTGGAACTCATCATGAAGTTGTGGAAGACCACATCTTACAGAAAGGTCCACATTTGTTGATCCTCATCATTTCAGAGTGTGCCCATTTGCACCCTGCCTACTACTGATTTGTCCATTGAGTCACAAATGAATGGATGGTATTTCAAACAATATTTTTCAAAATATGCATTAAGGACACATGGTTACGTCTAAGTCTGAAAATGTAATCTAAAGAATGAATATATACTATTGTTAACACTCACAAAAATATAATAACATATTCTCATACCTGCTTAATCTAGTTCATAGTCATGGGGGGGCACAGCCTATCCATGCTACATCAGCAGAACATACACTAAATTTGGAAAAATGCAAAGAAAAAAAGGAGATAAATAATTTAAAACAGTGTTTTAGTAATTTTTGAGACTATTATTTCTGTGGTATTCCATCATATGACCCCGGGGAGTTATTAAAAACATTTGCCAAAAATGTGGTCAGTCTGCCAGAGATCTATTGAAAGAATGTGACAGAACCTTCAAGCAAAATGGAGTGACTTTGTGAAGTTGATACCCCAGTGGGAAGCAAACAAAAGTAAGTAGAGGTTGAGCTTTTAGTATGTCACTACAAACTTCATTTCAAACAAAGTCTGCTGGGGTTTAAAACATTTTAGAGGTGTGCACCAGTTTTGTCTGTGTTTACATAATTTTGGCTGTACATTCTTGCCATTTCAAGATAAATGTGTCGAGCTTTAATTTTGGAAATCTTGGCCATTTATTCCCAGACTAGTATTGGGGTAACCCTTTATTATGATGTACCAACTACACAAATTCAGATATGTAATATTACTAAACCTGCTAATCAAACAGATGTTATATACTCCACAATTTTTCAGGACCTGGGGTTAAAGAGACAGTGAATAATGAAGGCCAAGGAGGGCTGAAAATTCTAATGGTGATATCCTCTGACTGAAAATCAGGGTGGGGGCCCCAACATTTCTCTAAATAATTTCTCGCCCCTCAGAGGCAGCTGAAGATCTGAGGAAACATCAGGGTCCTTTTACTATTAAATGAAAGTAGGAAGAGGGATTGTCTCAGGGAGATTTTATTTGAATCTCAGCATATTGCCTCTTGTGCTCCTTCTCGTCTACCCCTCTATCTTATTGATTACTTCTCTCGTTCTGCAGGAAATGTGTGAGAAGTAGAATTGATTGATTGATGTTAATCAGTCACTTGACTGATTATTAGTTTTGTCTTTGGCAATGCCAGTAATTAATTAAATAATTCAGTAAGGGTCCCACTTTATTTTTCTTTGCCTTTCTCTGTAGGAGGCGGCCTATGACTGTCAGACTTACATCAAGGTAACTAAGCACACTCGTTGTAAGAAACAGATTAATTCAATTTATTGGTAAACACAACGATAATAGAAATATAATAGCTGTTGTGGTAAGTCCGCCCCCGTACACAGGCAGACACGACACCAGATGTCCAAAACACACACGTTTAATGTTTTCCTTCTTAACAACACCGCACCAACCAGCCAAACCCAGGCCCTTCTTTTCTCTCACTTCTTCTTTTTCTGCCGTCCTCACTCCTCCACCCGCTTGCTCTGTCCTCTTCCTCCCAACTCCGGCTCGTCTAATGGAGTGAGGCGGCCCCTTTTGTACTGCCCCGGATGTGCTCCACGTCCTCTCTGATGATCTTCGGACGGCACTTCCTGGTGTGGTGGAAGTTCTGCATGAGCACCCAAGAAGAACTCTGGGTGTGCCTGGAATCTGTGACGGAAGTGCCTCAGTCCAGGGCTCCATAATCTTCTGGGCGCACCCTGGCGGTGGCCATGGGTCCCAACAAGGTTGAGCTTCTAAGCTCTGATCCCGTGGCCCCCATGCAGACCATGGCGGCTGCCCTCCTGTGGCCTATGGGAGGTATTGTCCCCCTCCTAGTCCTTCCAGGCGTCCCAGCTGGGCAGGATCCCCAGCCATCCGCCACACTGTATATATATATGGACTTAGAAGACCAGATGCAAGACAGATGAGACCAACAAATGTATTAACACAGAAGTGGGTAGCTGTTTCATGGCTATTTAGAGTTTTAATTTATCTTAGCACACTTTTATGATACCAAGGCTTCAAGGATGATGCCCGATGATGTGTGGCATTAAGTGTTGTTTCTCCAGGTTCAAGTGGAGGACTCTTTTTGTGTTGCAGTGCACTCTTGGTTTTTGCTATGTGGTCCTTTGTTCGTGGTGTAATGTGGCACTGTTAGGCTTCTGTGCTGTGTCCTCTGCAACATCATAGGAAAAAGCATTTCTCTTTATGGTACAAGAGTGTAAGTGATGAAGTCCCCTTCCTGAAATAATGACTGCTGCTCAGTCTTCCCAGACAGGGCTTAATCACTGGCACAGAGGTTTTGGCTGGCAGAGTGGATTTTTAGAGCAGGTTCACAGCGTCCAGCTGCAAGGCTGTAGGAAGAGTAGCTTTCAGGCCCAAGAAAGTTTGTGAGTTTTTTGTTGTGCAGAGTTTGGGTGCCTTTTCACCCCAAAGAGCGTGGCTTGTCACCTTACAGCTCACAAAGAGAATGGATCGTCAGCTTTGAACTCCTCCAAACAAACTAAGAGATGAATACAGTCAGTTTCGAACGTAGGTGTAGTCGTTGAGAATTTGATCAAAGTCCATACCAGTTACAGATCCAGTGCATTATTCTGTCCATCACAACCACCCAGAGTTCAGTTTGAGGTTACAAGCCTAAAATGAATGTCCATTTAGATGCCTTTTTCTCTGAAGGAGCCTCTACAGTGGTGTCAGCTTAACTCTGATTTAAGCCGTTGTTATCAGATGAAGTACAGAGTTGACCAATGTGTTGGAAGAGCTGCGGCTCAGCCATTCAGTTTAGAATTGGGGTGGTGGGTGTGCATCCACGTTTTGCCTACCTGTTAAATCTGCTGTCTTAACAGGCCTTGTGTACCACCAAAAGTCAAGCAAAACGGGCAATATCTTCTTTATCCTAAAGTCCCAAAACATTTGTGGCAATTAGTGTTTGATTGGCAAAGCTTGCCATATTTTTTTTTTCACCGTAAATATGCTATGTTTGCAGGTGAACTAGTTCCCTGAATATCTTCCTGGATAAAATTCACTGCAGACAAACCCTTTTTCCCACCACCCAATGATGTTTTGCAAGGTCAGCATGACATCACAGCACCCAATGTTGGATTTGACAGCCCCACCAAATATATAATACTAATCATAGTGGTGAACTAAAACTGAGTGAAATACATATAAAAAAACATGAAACTGAAAAGAAACAAACTGGAAATGTGTTGGTGTATTTGTGTTTTAAAGGTAATATCTTTTTGTACGGACTTGTATGTGACCTGTATGTGATATGTGAGCTTACCCCTTTAATACAATAGCCCAGCGATTACCCAGAGTTTTCTGTGCAAACAGGAAGGAGTGAAGAATCCATTCTGCTATTGGATCTATGGGGGGGCTAACCTTAGTGAATTAATGCTTTCTGCCTGCCACTGTCTGCATCAATTGTACTGTTCTGATATTTAATTCCATTAAGTTTATGCACATGGTGGTGCAGTAGCTAGCACTTTTGCTTTACTGCTCACAACAATGTCTTTGTTAATGATTCTGTATTTGCAGTTCTGTGTAAGTCAAGCACGTTAGGTGGTGCTGTCCGAGTTAACTGAGTTAACTGCCTGTGTAGGTGTACATAAGGGAAGTGGATACCTCAGACCAGCGCTGAGGCATTAGCTGTCCAGCTTGTGTTGTTTGACTCCCTTTTTTTTTCCTTTTTCTTGGAAATTTGAAAGTTTTTTTATCTTCTGACTGGTACAGATTGGTCAAGTTTTCCTACCTAACTCCAGTTTCTTTTCTTTTTATTCATTAATTTTGTGGGGAGTATTTTTGTGATTTTTTTTGCTGTTTTATGTTATTGAATATATTTTTATTTCTTTTCTTTTTGCTTTGTATTGTAGAAATGAGATGTTTCTATAGGTGAGTTTTTGTTAGTGTTTTATCATTTGAAATTATTTGTGAGAGTTGCTAACCCTTTTTGTTAATTTTCACAAGATTTACTTAAATAGAGAGCTGCACTCTGATACCCGTTAAATGGTTGGTCAGCCTTATCAATGGTGTAAGTGTAAGGTAAGTTAATACTGGCTGACAAAATCACGTATCTTGTTTGGGTCACTAGAGATGTGTTCAGGGAGAGAAATATTTGGCTCAGCAATACTGGTTTTTGGAATCAAATTATTCACAGTTTCATTGAGAACATGCTGAAGGGTAGCAGCAAAACCTTTTTAATTGCTGCTTCAAATGGGCCTGCTCTACACCAAAGATGTGTTATTTCCATCATCACGTTCCTTATCTCGGGGTTACTCATGATCGCTCTGTACATTACAAGACAGCATTTCCAAGGAGTATTGTGGGAGATAAGAAAAGACCAGGAGCTACTAACACAGGACAAGAACCATAGTTAGGGCCAGGCCAGGTCGAAACTGGTAGATCAAAAAGAAGCACAAGTGAGCAAAACACAGGAGCAAACCAAAAATCAAAGTCTAAGTCAGAAGAAAATCAAAAAAATGAAACACAACCTAGCATTTGACCTACTTGAGGTGCAAGCTAACAACAGCTTCAGATCTTTAAAGTTTATTCAACCAAGGGATACCAAAACAGAGAGCTGTCTACATACTTATAGCATCGCTACATTGTATATTGCAAATGTGCCGATTGCAGCCATGTGACATGTCTCCGAAGCCACATAAACAAAAGAACGGAATGAAAAGAATTACAAAAAATAAACTTTGTGAAAACAAATATTGTTAGCAACTCCCACAAATCAATTTCACATGATAAAAACAAAAATCTACATAGAGAAACATAATTACTGCAATTATTTGCTAATAGATATTGCTTTAATTATTAATTATTTTCTGTGTTATGTTGATTCTGCTGGCTTTTCTCTGTGTGTTTTGTATGTTAAACCTAAGGAGGCGGTTCACTTCCACAGAAATGCTGCAACTGAGGACCCCTACTTGACTCTAAATTTAGATATATGAGAGGCATAGCATGAGTTATTGTAGTAGTTCTCAAATGGTGTTTTTTGACTTATTTTGAATTCATTGTTTTTAAATGGTTTTACTTTATGTATTATGTGGCTGTCATTTCTGGTGTTTGGTTTTTGGATTGTAGATGGATCAAATTTTGTAGGCAAACCTTTATGATAATTTTGCTTCTGTGTGGAAATTTTTGTTAATAAAATATTAAATTATTAATGGAACATTGTTGTGTTATTTTAGCCATAGATTTTAAGCAGTTCCTTTCTTCCTTTTGAATTGATAAGCTAGTGTAGGCTATAAAGCCTGTATGTTACATTTTGCAGTTTATATGTATATTTTGAGTTATTTTATGGCTTTGTTCTGTACTTTCCTCTCAAGGGAATGGCAGGTACAGCTGTGTGTCATCAGCAAAGTACTGATTAGAGAAGCCACGAGTCCAGATGATAGGGCCTAGTGAGGTGGTGCACAAAGAGAAAAGGGCCCAGCACAGATCCTTGGGACTCCTCTGAAGATTTAGCAATTATATAATGTTTCTTTAAACTTCATTATGTTCCTCATGTTTTGTGGGTGGAACCCCCCCAGTGGTAGGACCACCTGTTACATCTCAGCTACAGGACAACCCCCTACATTTAAAAGCAGGTGTGGTTCATTAGGGGAGTTTTCTTGGAGGAGTGAATGAGTATTGTATTTTGTCTAGGTGTTTTCTTTTTTTTATTATTTCTTTTGCTCTGCCTTTTAAGTATTCTTTCTAGGCTGTGCTTTTGGAATCTGTTTGATTAAGGATAGCTTTTTGGCAAATCCTTTGAGCTTTTCATATGTTTTTCCATTTTATGTAAAACATCTTCTTTATAAAGATTTCCGTTGCTTTCTATTAATAAGATATATGAGTTCATATATCAATGGTGAATATAGCTACAAACTAAAAACCAGCTTCATATTCGAAACATTTTCACGCTCTTGTTTGGCCTTTTTGACTTACCTTGAGATTTCATTCCTTTATTATTTTTAGCTGAAAAGCCAGTCAACATCTTTCTGGCCTACCGAGCTGAAGCCTGGAAGTAGCAGCAGCGAGTGACTTCTCACCGAAGGTTTCTGGCCTGCTTTCTGCTGCCATTTTGGAGGTCTCTCACTCTTTTCTGTTGATCAAAATTCCATATCATGACATGCACACCTGAGAAGACATCGGACACCCGTCTCCCTACCCTAGCCATCAGCCTGAATCAACCTATCAACTCATTGAATAAGACATCAGACACAATTGAATAACCTCATTATAGAGGCTGAGTAGATACCACAAACTACATAATTTACACCAAAATAATTTGCAATGGGATTATAGTCTGTTTTAAATCAAGGGCCTTTACAAGCTTTGGATTCAATAATAATACACAAATGCAGTACAACTCCACGATAACCTTCCTTTCAATGAATGAATTAGGAAATAATAAAATGATTTTTTTCCTACCTTTTTCACCACAAGTAATCGCGAAAATCATAGCCATTAATTTGCTCATACTGTCTTTGCTAAAGTTGAATAAATGGTATGGCATTTGATTTTGCTGATGTGAAACATATAGTTCTGCAACTGCTGATGCTAACTAGCTAAACTAATAGCATCAAGCACTACAACCGGAGGTGTGGTGTGTTTCAGTGATTCTGTAGAGTTACAAACAATAAGATTATAGCTTTCAACATTAGATAGATAGATAGATAGATAGATAGATAGATAGATAGATAGATAGATAGATAGATAGATAGATAGATAGATA
>JANRMT010062853.1:1874646-1915330 GCA_026402145.1 Polypterus bichir lapradei | reverse complement strand
ATAGATAGATAGATAGATAGATAGATAGATAGATAGATAGATAGATACTTTATTAATCCCAAGGGGAAATTCACATAATCCAGCAGCAGCATACTGAAACAAAAAAAAAATAATTTAATTAAAGAGTAATAAAAATGCAGGTAAAAACAGACAATAACTTTGAATAATGTTAATGTTTACCCCCCCCCGGGTGGAACTGAAGAGTCGCATGGTGTGGGGGAGGAACGATCTCCTCAGTGTGTCAGTGAAGCAGGACAGTGACAGCAGTCTGTCGCTGAAGCTGCTCCTCTGCCTGGAGATGACACTGTTCAGTGGATTCTCCATGATTGACTGGAGCCTGCTCAGCGCCCGTCGCTCTGCCACGGATGTTAAACTGTCCAGCTTCATTCCTACAATAGAGCCTGCCTTCCTCACAAGTTTGTCCAGGTGTGAGGCGTCCTTCTTCTTTATGCTGCCTCCCCAGCACACCACCGCGTAGAAGAGGGCACTCGCCACAACCGTCTGGTAGAACATCTGCAGCATCTTATTGCAGATGTTGAAGGACACTATTGACATTATTGCAGATGTTGAAGGACATTATTTCTGTTTAATATCATAACTCAGCCAACCAATTAATATAGGCCGGTACCTATCACCATATCTAAGTACAGTAGAAAACAAATCTAGAAGCTTCTGTCTTACCCAATAACTGACATTTTAGGGGGCCCAAAATGCTTACCTCCACACCTGGGTTCAATATCTGCAACTCAGAAATATATGTATGGTCACACTCAATCATTCCTGGTGAAAATGGCTTTATAAGTCCTCAAAGTTTGGGTTTTCCCAGAATTATGTCCGGGATCAAAGAAGTTTCCTCTAGTACTACCTGTCAACTTAAGCTAATATCACATTACGTGACTTATAGCCATGAGGTATGACAGATTAGCTGGCCACAGTTGCTGATGTCATGGCCAAACCTTGTCAGTTTACTTAAATTCACTTTTCATGTCACTTTTATTGAATAAGGAGACATGAGTCATGCCTTCGCCCTTTTGGTGACAGCCAATAGCGTGCTACCTGACAGAGCGTATGCTGTATGAACGGGTTAACAGGTACATTGAGTTCAGCCACATTCTGGGCCCTATTTTTTTCGTTTTTCCATTCTGTTGTGGTATGTAGAACACGAGTCATCAGATAGACAAGCTACACTTCTGTTGGTGAAGCTCAAAACACCTGTGTTCCTTTTTCCTTGTGTTATATATATTGTTCTTCAAAGAGGAGCATTCATTGGTTGTCAGTTCTTTTGCACACAGAGTCCACCCGTACATCTGAAAACAAGGTCAAACCTGTTACATGTTGTTGGAGTGAGTCTCAGAATAGTTGGAGGTAGTTGTTGGGCATGTCATCTCGCTAACATTATGTAAATGAAGGCTATGGCTGAAAATCACTGAAAAAATCTCATAATGTGACATTAATGGACACAATCTGACCTCCTATTTGGCTTTCTGTGCTTCCAACATTATGCAGTGAACCCTAAGGTACTGACTGCATGCAAGGATGCTTTAACCCTTGGCAGAACCCATCTTCCCATATAATGCTACTCTGTTATCCATTCTTCCCCAGTAATGGTTTGTTTTTTCAGGATATTTTTTGATTTACACTGTATTAAGTCCTCCACCTCATTCGGCCGTCCATATGCAACCTTTACATTATTGGTTGCAGAGGTTGAGATGAGCTTGGACTCTAAATTGTTTGTTGGCCTCTACAGCTCTATTGGCATTGTGACTTTATGCAAGAGGTAAAATCTTGGCATGTGTTTGGTGCAGTTGATAAAACCTGCAACATCTGCTTTGAGTTAGTGGAGCACTGGAACATGGCCAAGACAAATCTGGTAATGATTTAACAGAAATGTTAAAGTTTTGCAGGATTCTCTACCACATTTGTTGTCAGATGGCAAACAAACCAATAGATGAGAATGATCTGGCCTATAGAGGGTTAAGGGGACCACCAGTGCCCTCATATTCAGGGCTTCTGTTTACTTCAGTGCTTAAGTGTCCGGCTTGTTTACATGAATTCTCGATGAAGAAATTGAGGAAGTTAGTGCAGCTTGAGGATGTGATTTTTTTTTTTTTGGTCAGATTGCACATGTGTGAAACCGGTGTGCTCCACAGAGCATTTCACAGCATCATCTTTTTTTAAGGAAATGCATTCTAATGGCTTAATTATTTGAATGCCCTGCTCGGTGCCAGGAGCAGTGGTGTTAGTATGTCAGGTCCATCCATCCATCCATTATCCAACCCGCTGAATCCGAACAGGGTCACGGGGGTCTGCTGGAGCCAATCCCAGCCAACACAGGTCATGTCAGGTCTAATGTTTTAATGTATTGAGCACGAGAGAACATAGGTGTAGTGCTCTTTAGAGCTGACACTCTGCTTTGTACTTTCATTTTTCGGTTTGTCTGTGTGAGACATAATGGACAGTCTGACCAAAGACTGAAGGAGGGGGGGGTTATGTTGGGTGGGCAGTCGTGCCAGTGTTTGCTGACCAATTGGGACTGTGCCACCTGAAGGTGGCTCAACCGATTTCAGATAAAACTGTAAAAGTACCAAAAACTGGCAGCTAGAAAGATGCAAGTCTTCACCTTTCAGACGAAAAGCTATTTGTTCTACCAAGATCTGAATCATTTCTCTATGCATTTAAAATAAAAGTCAAACAAAAATAACTAAATATATCAGAAGAAATGACAACATGATTAGAAAGGTTCAACTAAGAAAAAGCTGACCTTCACAGCCCAGATCTGCTATGTCACTGTCTCCTTTATCCCACAGCACCTTTTTCATCCTCCTGTATAACACTTCACAATAGTCAGTTGCAGGCGAGGGAGGACGGTGGGTTTGTTTGGCACCAGTTAAAAGGCATTTAATGTCTGACATCAAACAAGTGCTGATGGTTTTGGTGCTGTTGATGTCAAACATATGTAATTGCCATTTATTATGTCTGTATTTTCCACACTGTCTCGTGGCAGTTTAGCAGCAGCTTCTCGGCACACCAGATGCTGAGCTCTGTGCTATACTAAAGTTTGGCTGCCACAGCTAACGAGGTGTACACTTAGAAATAACAATATGCACAGCAAGAGAATCTCTTTGATGATGCATAGGCTGATATTGGCTTAAATTTGTATTAAGGCATGGATATGCTCTGTGCTCTTGAGAAAAGAATAAATAAGGGGGATAGCAGGAGTTCATAATTGAAGGTGCCCTGTGATCAATTGATGCCATGAATGGGCTCAAATCCTGCTTTGCTGTTGGAGGTTCTAGCCTACATGACCATGGCCTTAAATGATGCCAACTCCAGGATTTATTCCTGCCTTGTGCTTAATGCTTCCACTGCAGCATCATGACTCTAAACTGAAGAGACAGATGTAGCACTGTACATTATGCACTTTCATGCATGCATAGCATGATCATTCATTAGTTTATTCCTTCATTCATTTTTAGACCCCATTCATTATGCTACAAAGTTTTGGAGAAACCAGAGCCTGTCTGAAGAAAATGAAGTGTAAGGGCAGGAATCAGTTTATCCAAATCAGGACTGTGGAGAGTTTCTTCACCCTCTTAATCCTCCTGGCATGCCTCCGCATACTCTACTTTTGAAGGTCGGCGCACCAATTATGTTACTACAAAACTTACAACTACCAAAAGTTTGTGACGGCGCCAGGCTTCAGATCAAATCTTTACACAAGAACCTCATTGAGTCAACTATCTTCACTGGAACTGGCTCAGGGGAGACTGTATTTATTCCTTGCATCCCTCTCATACCCTCTGACCTCCCATTCCAATTCAAACGCCTCAAATTTCCAGTAAGGGTCTGCCTCGCTATGACAATAAATAAGCCACAGGGCCAGACTCTAAAAAAGGTCGGCATTGACTTGACACAAGATTGCTTCTCACATGGCCAACTGTACGTTGCATGCTCAAGAGTAAGTTCACCAGACAGCTTGGTCATTTTACAGCCGAGGGCAAAACTGCAAACGTCGTTTACAAAGAGATTCTTACATCCTAAAATGTGCGTTTATCATACACAACATTTGCAATCATAAATTAAACTCTTTACAATCATCAAATTCACTCTCATTACTAAAATAAGCCTACGATAATTACATTGACAATCATGTTACGTTATTTTTAAAATGTTTCCTTTTCTTTTTCATAACTTCTTTGACACACTACTTCTCTGCTGCGAAGCGCGGGTTTTTTGCTAGTTCCCTATAATCGGGGGTGCTGTTGGTACTCCATTGGTCTGGCATGACCAACTCTGGCTAACCCTGCTCCACATGGGTTTCCTGCCACACCTGGCCAACTGCTTTGAATCTGTACAGACAATAGCGGTCTGCTGGCAGGACAACCAATCTCATGTTAGTATGGTTCTGCGCCAAAAAAAGGAGTCTTGTCTGTTCAACATCCTAGCAGAAAAAATGATGCGGAAAACATTCTTTGATGGATTCAGGGTTGGTGGGCAGACCATCAGCAATCACCAGAAGCACTACAGGAGCTGGTGTGTTGAGTTGAGTATAATATACTGATTAATTCAACAAAATTGGAAGTAATGAAGACAAACACAGATGAGGTATGTGGGATCATGGAGGATAGAAGAAGACTGGAGGAGCAGTTGGAGTCTTTCAAACATTTGAGAGTATAGTAACAGATGATGCTGACTGCGGGGATGAGGTGAAGTCAAGGCTGATCACAGGCATGGCAGTGATAGTTAAGTTGTAAAGGATATGGAGAAACAACTCAGTAAGCAACATCATAAAGCCACGCTTTATGAAAGCCTTGGTCTGGTCACTTATAGATGTGAGGCCTGGATGCTGAAGAAAGAAGAAGAGGGACACCTAAAGCTTTCAAGAACAAAAGCATCATAAAGTTGCTGAGAATCTCATGAATAAAGCTGATGACTAAATGAGCAAGTCTACAAACTGGCTAGAAGGGAAAGCAAACTGCTAAGTCAAATTAAACTCCACAAGTTACAGTGCTTCAGATATGTAATGAGACAACCACACTATACCATTGAAGGTAGTTTGATGACACGTCTTATGGGAGGGTTGAGAGGACCTTGGAAAACAGAGAATTTACTAGTATGACATCATCACGGTGTGGACTGACATGTTGGGAGCTAGTCTCCTAAACGCCAGCTGAAGTAGAAGGCATTGGATGGTACTGATCCATGTGTGTAGCCAACCATCGAGAGGTGATGACGGCGCAGTAGAACGACATGAAATATTGGTGCTCCGTTGTTGACTGAACACTCACATCTTGCATCTATGAAATACGCAATTAGTTACAGTATAGAATGCTATCACTTAGGACAGGGGTTGGCAACCTACGGCACAGCACGTATAATGATTTTCAATGGCACGATGATTGAATTGAAATATAGTAAAAAACATATATTTTAATTACAGTGCATGCGTTTGTGTTGTCACCTACGTTTTGCACATGTGACTCACATGAAAACCATGTGTTCAGTGCAGGGCCGTGTTACGTTAAAACAAACCTCGTTATTATATTTTAATCACAGTGCATGAGTTTGCACTCCGCGTCTCCCCACCTACATTTTGCTCATGCGACTCAAATGTAAAGGGAAACCATGTGTTCAGTGCAGGCTGTGGTATGTGCATGCTTTTTGTTGGTAGCACCAGAATGGTGGAAGTGAAGATGAAATTGGCCGAATGGTGAGGGGCTTTGAAAGAAAGAAGTCTGAAGATAAATAGGAAGAAAAACAGATTATATGAGATTTTACAAAAATCAGGATTCAGTCATTAGCCTGCATGGAGAGCAATTGAAAAGAGTTGATAAGTTTAAATATTGAGGATCAGTGGTAGCCCAAGATAGAGAATTAGAGTAGAGATAACTTGCGGAGTGCAGCGTGGATGGAACAATAGGAAGAAAGTATCAGAAGTATTATGTGATCGAAGAATTAAGGCAAAGGTTTAAGACAGTGGTAAGACCAAAAATGATGTATGGGCAGTAAAGGGAGTGCAGGAGAGGAAGTTAGATGTGACAGAAATAAGAATGAGGTACAACAAAAGTGGGAGAGATGTCTACAACATACGAAAGTACAGGAAAGTAGGTTGAATTAGTATGGCCATGTGATGAGGAGAAACAAATAATATGTGGGCAAAAGAGTGATAAGAATGGAAGTACAGGGGAAGGGAAAGCGAGGGAAGCCAAAGTGGAGGTGGATGGATAGAAGAAGAAGATCTGAAGTTAAAGAGCTTGACTGGTGAGGAGGTGCGGGACTGAGCTGTTTGTGGAAGGTTGATCAATCTCATTAAACCCTACATACTGTATAAGTAAGAAGTGATGAAGAAGTACGTATTAATAATTATTTCTAAAACCAACAAAGAAATCAAACCATAAGGTCATGATATAGAATCAGAAAAAGTCAGGACAAAAGAAAAATGTTTTTTGCTTAATGGAAGGTTAACGTCAAACAATTCTAATTAGAACTGCAGTACTGAGTGACTTTCAAAATGGTTGCTGTCAGCCACCAAGTCAACATCAGTTTAGGTTCACATGGTTAAGTGAGGGAGGGAGTGGACTGCAAAACCATTTCCATATATCTCCATTTGTCAGCTGATATGAGTCTGTTCATTCTCAAACTGCTGAGGCTGCCCTCCCACTGTGTGGGAATTGACAGGAGTTATGTGGTAAATAGTTTTCTAAGACAAAAGCCCCCAGTTGAGTTCCTTTAGTGTGTAGGATTTGCCTATCATGTTTTGCTTTATGACCTTCTATTGTGTCTTTTTAGATGGCCTTTGCATGTGTATGACCTTCTGAATATTTTTTTTTTTGTTGTTGTTTTTTTTATTAGTATTCTCTTGTTCTCAGCATCAATTATCTTATACCTTATACATTGCTCATTAATTCTCAGTTCATTGCCTGCTGGACTTGATGTGGCAGACTTTGCCCACTGTCCATGCCACCTTCAGATGTGGCAGCTGCCATAGCACACCCTTCTAGATATAGTTCCCCAGATGAAGAAGCTGTGACTAGGGGGGCACACTCATAGGATCACTGCTTCCACCATTTAAAAGAGATGCATTTTAATTTTTGCTGTAGTTGCAACTCCTTTGTGTCCATGTGACAGTAAACAGCTGCTATGAGTTTAATTCAGAGTGTTCCAATCTCCCAGGGAAATACTTTTAATTTTCAATTCATCTGCAGTGTTGCCAGAACTAATATTCTTTGTTGGAATTTATTGTCTTTAATGATGTAATAATATCTCTGGACTGGTTGCTGATGGTTTGGCAGGGATGGTGATGAGACTCCTTATTCCAATTTTGAAATGAATCATTCACATATGGAATGAGTTCCTCTTAAGTACTGAGTGACCATCAACCTAGAATCTACCACTCTAAATAACCCTCTGTGAATAAACAATGCTGACCGCAAAAGTCACAAGAATAATATAACTGCCAAAATGTGGGAAGTAGTGAAAAAAATGCAGCTTTCAAAGTGCATGCAAGTGACGTTGAAGTGTGCATGTCCTGTTTACCCACTCGACTAGTTAATCCACCCGTTCTGTCCCTTCCCTCAACATCTGGTTATAGTTTGTCAGTTTTTAGGATGAAATCATCTATTTTAGTCTCATATCTCTAATCATCAAGCAATCTAAAGTGTATGTACGTTAGTTGTCAGGTATGCAGAAATGAACTGGTTAAAATTAACATAAAGATGGTAGAGTCTTGTATTTTGTGATCAAATATTTATTAGAACTATCAAATTGAACTCAACGTAATTGAACAAGAAGCAATCAGTATGGGAAACAAAACACAAATGATGCCTCTCAAAATCAAACATTCTGTGCTCTACCGCCAGAAACCGCAGCAGTGCCTTCCAACCACAGCTCTACACTCTGTCAAGGAGGTGACTCCATCAAAAAGTTGTGTTCATAAAAGTTTGGAAGCAGAAGAATCCCACTCATGCATGGAATCACTGGATGCTACATAGATTTATGGTGAATAGCAAACACCTCCAAAAGAATCAAACTATAAAAGGAACACAGCCAGTTGTTCGGTGTAATATGGAGTGGGGTCTTTCATCTAGAAGAAAGGAGATGTTTAACAACTCAAACATAAGAATTTGTGCTGGTGCACAGAGATGGGGCACGAGGCCTGAAAGGTCTAGGAGTATTAATATATGTGGCAAGGGGGCATAGGAACTGACAGCATTGAAGAAAGAGAGTAGAAGATTAGAAATGAGAAAACCAGAACAGGAGGACAAAATAGCAATACATGTGGATGAATGTCCCTGGGATATCATGTGGGCAGAGGTGACAGAGAGGGGATCTGGGCTGAGGTCCATTAAATTTAGATTACAAGAGTTAAGATGTAACCTGTCCACAAATTTAAACTGAAAAAATTGGTTGTTGGGGTTTGTGATGGTACAGGCTAGCTCGACTGCAACTGCAGAATCATTGGGAAACCAATCCTGGCTGAAGATCTTAACTTTCTTTGAAATAAAAGTAACAAATTTGCCCAATGGTACATTTCTAAATTTGGATGTGAGACACCAGCATCCTACCACGGCACAGTTTCTTGATGAATTGACCAGTAGCTTGACTCAAGTCCAGTCTGTGACTAAGTTGCTGATGAAGATGTATAAGGTGGGACTGGTTGCAGTTCTAAATTATCACATTTGCTTGGTTTCTTTGCATTTTTACTTCCAAGGACCAGTAAGAAAGGTTATTCAGCTCTAACCTCTCCATCTGATAAGGTCTTGCAACCGATGAGTATTTCCTTTTTTCTAGATGTTGATGAATGTTCCAGATATGGGGGGATGGCACTCTGCCAGCAGCTGTGTAAGAACATGATGGGCTCTTTTCGATGCCAGTGCTACCCAGGCTACCAGCTTTCTGCCAATGGACGGTCCTGTGTGATTGTACCTCTCATCTTGGAACCAACAGGTAAATACTAAACATTTCCTTTCACTTTTTTATGATGGTCGCCCAGAAAGTTTTTTGTTATTTATAATGATAAAGAATAGATGTGTTTGAATGTAGTCATTCAAAAACCTGTTGCTAGCTTCACAAAGTCACACAATAACACTTTTAGTTAACTATTTAATAATACATTAAATTGAGAATTAATTAATCAAATACCAAAATAAAATAAAATTAATTCACAAACAAACCAATAAACTAAATAGACAGAAGAATAAGAAAGGAAACCAAAAGAGCTAAACAAAAAACTGAAATAGCTGAAACAAAGAATTACAAACTTACAAAAAAAAAAAAAAAATTTGCAGAGAATAAGAGCAAAAGGCAAACCAAAAATCAGAAACCTGAGAGACAAGCAAGCGTCCAATAAATATAAAAATAAGTCTCAAAGGTGCACCCACAACTAAACCAAAGCAACAAAACAAAAGGGACATGATGCCATGAGCAAGATCATAAATACTCCCATCAGGTAAATGTGCTCCAAATGATTGCATCAGCTGAGAGTTATAATTCTTCATTAGTCTCCATCCATAACAGAAACTGAAAACAAGTTTAAGTTATGGAGCAGATAAGAATGAATAACTTAGAATAAATAATAAAAAAGACAAAGGAAAGGAAACAAAGGGAATATAACAAATATAAACAAAAACAAAAGCCGATGCAAGGCACTGCAATAATAACCCTAACAGAAGCAACAGCATGTATCCCGTTCATGTCAACCACCTCTTCAGTTCTTCATCAACCTTATCACTGCTTCCAAATATTTTCTCATGGATGTCATCTTCTAGGGTTTTAAATGGTAGAAATGTGAGGGAGTAAGATCTGGGTTGTGGGGTGTAATCAGTGTTAGACTTCTATTAGAGCCATTCCTGTTCCTCATAGCACACATTTTATGCAAAATATACTATTATTTTGAACTTTGATTTACTCTATCTTTGCTCTGCTGTTGTCATTGTCTTTTTTATGAGTGCTGTCATATTTTAATGCTTGCTTGCATGAGCGCCACCAAATTTAAATAGCAGGAACCCCATTGCTACTCACAGGGTACTCATGGTTTGTTGTCTGCAATCTCATGTACCAGTATAAAAGAATAAAAGATCACAGCATGCATAACCAACCATCTGAATTTCACTAAAATACAGGGAACCATCTTTAACATAAAACTAACAAATTAGTCACTACAAAAAGAATCCATGTTGTTTTTCAAATTTGATTTGGATCTCATTGTTGATTCTGGTACACCATTTTCCCTGTATTGATTCCTGCCACAACTGACAGTTCTCTCCTGTTTACTCCTAAGTCTTTGCAACATTTCTGCCTGAATTTAACTCAGTAAGGTACATAGCAAACTGATGGGGTAATATCTAGCGAAATCATGTCTTCTACATTCTGTAAAACACTGTCCATGACGTTCACTTTTGAAGGGTAAATCTTAAACGCCTTTATCCAAGAACAAATTGGAAGATGGGCAATCCTTTAACTGTATTTTGATCTCTGGTTCAAAGTAACAGAGTTCCTGTGACCATTTGTGACAAAACATTTTCATTAGGATTAGCTTATTCTCTGAAGTCCTTTTGTGCAATGTCTAATTAGAGTTTTCTGAATTATTATTTGAAACTTTTATATTTTTCATGTTGTTCTGTGCATGGCTATGGAGTCAGAGTCGGAGTTGTAGAGACAGAGTGTGGAGCTGGAAGCAATTATTGGGTTACTGGAGTCAGAGTTGGTAAAAATATACCAACTCTGACTCCGACTAAAAGTAAATTGTAACATAATGTGTTATTTTTGTTTTCTTCTTGCCTTTTGATAAAAATATAATCTCTTTTTTTTATTTTGTTTGTTTTGTTTTAATTTAATGTGTAGCAGTAGGGGGCACTATCACTCCCTTGAATCCTCAGGTACCATGCCAAACACCAGGTAAAAGTGCTGCAATAATAATTATTTTTATTATTATAATAAAGTGCACCAAGCACCCTCCACTCTACACTACTCATAAATAAACAATAATCAATAAACAAATCCTCCAACTCCAAGACACTTAGCCACCCTTCCACCCAGCTCAGCTCAGGACTCTGGGCTTTCCCAGAGTTCTTTTATACCCCCTGACCCGGAGGTGTTCCTGCCCAGCAGTCCACAAGTCATTATCACTTCCGAGTCAGGGTAAAAGTCCTTCTCTTCAACCTGGAAGTACGTCAATTCTCCTGTTCACGTGACCAGGACATACTTCCAGGTTATAGGGCACATAAGAGTCCACGAGCCTCCCTACAGCGACTCCCTGTGGTCCCCAAGGTATCTAGCAGGGCTGTGTATAACAACTACAAAGTCCATGAGGCCCTGCTGGAATTCGGGGCAAGTCCATGCTGTCGGGAGAGCTCCTCCTGGCGGTCTGGGGGTGGGGGCCGGAAACTCTCACCGGACATCCATCACAAATGTTATTCAATGTTTGTAATGTCTTTAATAAACAGCACCACAACAGCATTGCTACAGCCTTTAAACCCAAACTTTAACAGGTTAGGGCACTAAAATGTCACCTGTTGATGTTGTGTGCTTTCAGCGCACATAGTAAATATACTACTGTTCAAATGTTTGGCGGTCACCTAGAAATTTCAGCAATAACACATGAGTAATTAAAGATAAGCTAAGGGAGTCGACCATTATGACCTTAAAGGAATTACTGCAGAAAATGGGACATTTCAGCCATATGTGAATAATAAATTAAAATCAGTCATTTGAAGCAGGGATGACCATTATACATACTAGTAATGGATTGGCCATATTTTTAAATCAACTTAATGGTATCTTGATAAAAAAAGGGTATTGACTTTTATCAAAAATATGAACACTTCTGGGAAACCCCAAACTCTTGACTGGTACTGTATATTGGCTTAAATTACAAACAGAGGAGCTGGAGTCAGAGATACCATAAATTGAGGATTCAGAGTCGAGGTTTTGTGCACTGACGCTACAGCCCGTATACCTTGACATTATTTTTTTTTTTTATGATTGCTGGCATCTTGAGTGATTAACGTTTTCACTGCTGTGAGGACATTCCCTTTATCCACCGGGGTCTGCTGTTGCTAATGTCATAAACACAGCACTATTGAGGCCGGCACACAAGATTCAAAGAGTGTTTTTGTTTAGAGGCATCCTTGTTACTGAATCCCTGCTTGTTTAAAAGAAACTGAGTTTTTGGTTATCAATCATACTTGGTAAGTTATCAGCTAGACTTTTTGATTTTTGACCACGTCTAAATCTCCTGGTCCATCTTCATACAATTTTCTGTATCTCATGGGGAACTGAGCAACTTTCAGCCTGAGCCGCTTATTGGGAGAGCAAATATGAGCAAACTTTTTCCATACAGTTTTGCAAAGGACAGTTAAGCCTTGTGGAACTTAACACACACATTTCTTAATCTCCTAAGGCATCAATAGCATTATTCAAAGTTCTTTTGGATCCTGGGAGCTCAGTTGCCAGCTTTATGGATGTACATCATTAGATTTACATTTCATCAGCACAATGATGCAATTCTGAGATTACTGCTCAGATTACTGAGTCCAGAGCATCAACAAGCATTGTTTGGTCTTCCTATGAAACTACAGATTTGAAGCCTAACAACTAACCGTGCTTTTATCAGCAGCGCTGTCTGGTATAGATTTTACAACCACCCATAAATGATCCTTACTGATTTTATCTCCTCCACAAGAAATGAGCTGACAGCCATTGTTTAAAATGCACTGCACAATCCTATGTTGAAGACATATCTTGTTATTTTTTACTGGTACATATCAACCCTGTTGTCAAGTTTTTTCATCAACCCTCATAACACATACAGAGTATTTAATATCATTCTACTAAGCAGTTCAGTCATCTGTGATATGATTCTTTAGTATCTTTAGTAACACTTAAGGCGGGTTAGCTCTAAAGATCCCTAGGCAGCCATTGAGCAGGTGTCTTTCTTATCTACCTTTGCCAATTGCACAATCTAATTTTCATGTTCAAATAAGAATTTTGTGTGCATTTGGGACACTCAAGTTCACCGAGCAGACGAGCAATACAATCATTTTGTACTGTTCAGGTTCCGCCCTGTTCACAGTAGTCAATGAGAGTACCGGTTCCTCTGGGTACTTTCCTGTGTATACTCCATCTTGACAAGTTGTACAGTTTTTGCCTTCATAGTCCAAACCATCTTATTACAATCCTTCTGTGACCAATTTCTTCCTTCCCCTGTTTACTAATTACTTTCAGATGTCCCCACAACATTTTGGTTAAACAATCAGCCTTTCGTCCCATCAAAATTGATCTGGTTTCTATCAGTGTGAATAAACCCTTACCGCCAGGCTTGTCAGCACTTCCAAACTCCTTGTGAAAGATTTGTTTTCATCTGGAAACCATTAACACCATCCCTAACAAACCTAGTTCCTGGCTACAGTGGTCACAGCACTTGAAAAGCATGTGCCTGGAGGGCTTTGGCATTAAATGGTGGTATCATTAGTGGGGCCTACATTGTACACAAAAGTCTAGTGTAAATTATCTACGCTGTCAAGTCAAAGCTCACCACATCCCTCCTAGAATGGAATCAGTGGTAACGTGCATTCAGCGTCTAATCTCCCTTAAATCGTATGTGGCAGACACTTTGACTAAAAATGTCACCCTGTCAAAAGGTGTCACCATTAAATTCTACATTAGACTTGGCTCTTACTCCCTGGTTTCTTTAGCCAGAGTTGATGTTGTTAGACTACTGGGGTGGAAATTACTGTATATTCAAACCTAACAATTCAGAACCTTCTGTCAAGATGTGCTATTGATTTCAGCTTCAGGTCTCTTTGTCTAGAACAGGCGAGCCAAAACTCAAGGCCTGTGTGGTGAATCTGGCCCTTGGACCTTTTTAAAATGGCTTGCTTCATTAATATTCAATACATAATACCTACATACAGACCGGTGATGACTGTTACTTTTCTCAGTGACCTCTTTTAATTATATAGATTATATCCGTATATAATAAACCAGGATTACATTTACACCTGCACTTTTGTCCCCAGTGTCCACTCGCATTTACCTGCGCAGCACAGTGCATCGCAGCTTCTAATCTGTCTTTCAAAAGGAAACTAACTGCTCATAATTTAGGCTGCTAAATAAACCACCTTGCATCCTGATGACAAGAGAGTAAATCTCCCACGTTAATGCTGAAGTAAGATAAGACAATAGCTCAGGTGACTGGTGAACCACAAGATTTTTGATAGACTACAATTAACTGGAGAGCATAGCGTGGCATACTGGGAGGAGTTTGACCATCATTTCATTTCCTTGGCTAGCCCAGCAGGTGTGGTTTCACTAACCTCTGCTCCATTCATAATCTTAGTATATGAATGCTTGAGGCCTAGTAAGAGAACAGAAAGTTAGGTAGTGCCATCTAACCCTCTTGATTACCATAGGTCTCTGTAAAGCAGTCTTCGTATAATGTGGTCATTTTGAATTCCAATTAAATTAAGTTAAGTTTGAATCTGATCTTATATTATTGCTGTGACAGTTATGTATTAAACTATTGTGGCACATTCAGCAGAATGTGACAGTTTCATCTGTCACATGGGAGGATTCAACTGGAAGAGAATGCTTTAGTTGATATTAAATCCGGAGATCTTTTGAAATTTACCTAGCAGATCTAGTATGAAAGGCAGTGATGTGACTGGGTCTGAGACATACAGCACCATATTATGGGCATTAAGATATATATTTTCTTCAAGTCCCTCCATATAATCTCTTTTATACTCAATTGCATCCAAACGTAAATAGCTAAAAAAAAAATTGGAAATTAATGAGCATCCCCTTCTGATTTCATGTTCCAATTTAAAATATTCAAATTTAAATCAGTTGCATGAGCTGAAGCATTTGGAGTAGAGTAGAGAAATGTACCCTCCTTTGTGCCCTGCTATAATTGCAATAACTACTTCTCAACAATGCAACTTTGCACATTCTGGAAGTCAAAACATATGATCTAGTTTATGATAACGTGCTCGGTTCACTCCTTCTTATTGTTTTCTCCTGGTACTCTTTTTCTTTCTACTACATCCAATTATGGTTAAGGTTCAATTGAATGGTGATCCCCAATTGGCATCATATCCAGAGTTGGTTCACACCTTGTATCTGTTGCTGCTGGGAATCAATCCAACACTCTTACGGTAAAATGTGTGAAGTTTCAAGGTGTGCAAATCTTCAAATTGTTAAATGCTGACATCAGATAAACATTATTATTGAAAAAATGATTAAATGATTAAATACATTTTAAACATACAGTAACATTGAGTCAAATTAATTTTTTTTAAATTCATGATTACGTATTAGGCCTTGGTTGCAGGTATCTAAACAAGATGAGTCAGAAAATCAATGATTAGGTAAGCTTCCAAAATATATAACAACCAGTAACGGCGTACTGCACGATAACGTGCAGTGAATACACTTGACTTGAGCATTCATAGTTTTCAGACTCTTTCTCTGTCTCTGTTTAGCATTCGTTTGCTCAGAGGTTGATGCGCTTGCTGCTTCCTGAGCAGCTCTTCTTTTCTCCACCCTAGCAGCCCGCTGCTTCTCTTCTTTCGTCGGGATCTTTTCATGTTAAAACTGATTAATTTCGTTTTTGTGTTGCAATTACTTAGTATGTTTTCTTTAATTTTTCACTTAAGCTGGCACTTAAGTCTTCAATCTGCCTCAAGAATGATTAGCGAAGGTGGTAGGGAATGAGAACGGCACCCATACGCACGCGCCGCACAGCCGCCCTGCTGTGCGCTGCCGAGAGTTGATTCTACAATAAAATAAAAATAAAAAGTAATAAACATCATCACCCCGAAAGCGAATAGTAGACGTCACGTAGTATATGTGTACCAAATTTCAAGTCAATAGGTGAAACGTTTTGCGAGCTACAGGTGATTTAAAATCCTGGACAGACAAACAAACAGCCACAGTAGCGTATTATATAAGAAGATAAAATGATGGATAGTATATGCATATATAATTAGGTTTAATAAATGAATGAGCTGTGAGGTGTCAGTGATATCTGCTTATTATTATTATTACTAGTAGTAGTAACTCATCACTCATATTAATCAAGTGTTGACATGATGACAGCTTAATGTCTTCATAATGAGGGTATTAGAAAAACAAACACCTACATTAAGTCAGTAGTTAGCCCAACATGCTTTTCAGCAATATTATTTGTAATGAGCCATTCATCACAAACACAAAAATAGAATAACAATTCCTCACCCAGATTCAAATCAGATAGACGAGTGCTCCTAATGAAACCTCTGAACAGTGACCTCTAGAACAGTAGGATGAATGCTTTTGACCATCCCAGTAACTCCTTCTAAGACAGCAGAATGCTCTTTAAAGTGGCAACACACACACACACACACACACAGTAAAAACAAACGGCTGTCAATATTGTTTGCTCTGCAACCTTCTCATCCACAAGTTCAAACTTCAAGGTAGGAGTAAGAGGCCACCTCCGATTCTGAAGGAAGTTACCACAAAGGTTGTGTAAAGGAAAGTCTGATTATATCAAGCTGACGTGATCCACTTTCTAACATACTACAACCCACTGTTACTCATTTTAGGCCTTGTTTATTTTGCCTTAATGTGTTAGGATTTGATGTTCCTCAACTAAACATTTAGTTGGTACAGCAAATCCCCTTAACAAACAACAATCACAGATGAAATGCAATCATTGAAATGTTTAATTATCAAATAACAGAACACAATGAGAGCAAATAATGATTTCACACAGTAATGTAAACATTGAGTTTATATCTAGTAGGTGACATGCACATAACATGAAATTGACACGTGCAGTCCAGGTCTAGTTCCTTGTAATGGTTTATATGAAAGGTGATAAGAGTCTGCTGCAAATGCAGTGTATATGATGAGATGAAAATCAACAGGATCTCAAAATATAAAAACATTACGCCTCACCAGTTCCTTTGACCCTGGATGAAGCTAAGGCGTGATTCCGAAAATAATATCCATGACTGTTCCAAATGGGAAGTTGTTGCTGCAGTTCAAGGCTTTGCCAAATATGATTGTATAAGCCAGGTTGATGCTTTATCAGAGAAAAACACACATTTCTACTTTGCTTCTTGGCTACGAACTCCAGTTGTGTTGCTGTTACCAGTAATTATTTGCGATTTTGATCCAAATGAATGTCTCTTTCCCACGGCACTACATGCTGTACTTTTCACTTATCTGTATAAAGTTTTGTTAAGGCAGGTCAGGTCAACTATGGAACTTCATTTCCACACAATTTTCCAGTTCATCTGCTCTCCGTACAGATATTTTCCTTGTTATATTGCATACAAGAAAATGTACTGAAAATTTGACAAAAGCAGGTGCTTTAAAATAATTACTTCACAAAATACATTTGCTCAGACTTAAACATAGATGCAATTATGTGTGGCTTGTTACACAACTTTTCAACCTACCATTCCGATCTTATCTCTTCCTCTACCTGTGACTCCTCCTCTAGTCTGTCCTGTTATAGTGCACACACAGCTGTCCCTCCCAATCTTTACTTTTTATATGTACCTTTAACTCTTTTTCCAATATTCAAGTTCAAGTTCATTATCTTGTGTATGGAGCACAATGAGATTCTCATTTGATGGGTACCAACAGGCTCGTGACAGTGGGATAATGTTAAATAGCACTTGGTATGATGTTAGTGGGAAGTCAAAACTCTGAATTGGCTGGAATGGAGTTTTGGTAATTGTGGTTTTCTGCACATTTTATAGACATTCTATTCTAAACTCAACAGGCAGACATCTAGGCCTGTAAAGGTCTTTCATTTAATCACATGGTGCATTACACCAGACAAGTGAGTCAGAAAAGATCCTCCCCATGTTATTGTAATCTTCTTAAATAGTACACTACCGTGGCTGTCCATTTGTCTGTCCAGGATTTTAAATCACCTCTAGCTCACAAACTGTTTGAACTATTGACCTGAAATTTGTACACATATACTACGTGACGTCTACTATCCGCTTTCAGGGTGATGATTGACCTCCAACGTTATTCCTCTTTTTATTTTATTGTACAATGAAATCTTGGCAGCGGCTAGCAGGGCGGCCGTGCGGCGCATGTGTACGGGCGCCGTTCTCATCCCTACCACCTTCAACATCACTTCCCCTACCTCTTCATATCTTAAATCATTCTTGAGTGCCAGCTTAATTGAAAAATTAAGAAAAACTTACCAAGTAATTGCAACACAAAAACTGACTTAATCAGTTTTAATGTGAAAAGATGCCGACGGAAGAGAAGAAGAAGCGGGCCATTAGGGTGGAGAAAAGATGAGCTGCTCAGGAATCAGCAAGCGCATCAGCCTCTGAGCAAACTAATGCTAAACGTACAGAGAAAGAGAATGAAAACTATGAATGCTCAAGTCAAGTGTATTCACTGCACATTATCGTGCAGTCCGCCATTACTGGTGAAATTATACTGTACAGTATATGCTGTGCTTTCCAAACTGCTGTAAATTACCAAAGTTGTGACTTGCCTGAATGTCATTTACACAGGAAAATCACAGAGGTCATAAGGTGGGATTCCCTGTCTCAAATAGTGTTTCTCTGGATTCAAGGCCCACAACACTGAGAAGGTTTCAACAGTGCATGTGACATCTTGTTTTGTCTTGGTAGAGTAATATATTAGAATTTTGTAACCTCGTTCTTTAACACTTCCCAAACAGTCCCATAGACTAATATTTACTCAATTATTCAATTACGTTGAGCTCTTTGGTAAATCTCTTGAAATAAAATCATTTGTTAAGCAAGTAAATATCAATGTAAATAAAAACTTTTTTGTGCTCATATTTGTATAAACTCCAGTGCCATCTTGTATTTCATAATGTTTGTTGTTAAGGACAAATGTTGCATCACATTACTGGTGTGATTCGATTTAAGCCGGTGACATAAGAGACTCAGCATCCAAGTTTGTGGATAACTTCTTATAACATGTTGTTTTAGTTTCTTCTGGTTTAACTAATTCTTGATTAGTTTCTCTAAGACTTGGGTTGCATATTGGGCTGTGTTACAAATTAGTTTGTCTCCTGGGTTTGATCCCTGCATATTTTAAGATAAAGATACTGCATAATCTTCAGGTCCTTGGTCTACTTTTTTTTTAGTGGTCGGCCAGCTTACATCTGCGGAAGAACACATAACAAGGCTGGCATTCCATCTTCAGCACTGTAGGAATCCTTGTGTCCTGGAAGTGTGATGTTTCAGCCAGGGTTCCCTCCATGGGTGGGGTTCAAATTGCTTTTTTATGTTTTTTTCTCTTAATTTTTGATTTGTTTGTTTATGTGAACATTGTTGATCTTTTAGTTTCCATGTGTCTATTTATTTTCTGATGTGTTCTGTATGTCTTGTGGGTGGTTCCCCAAGAGGTAGGGCCGCCTGCCTATCACCAGAAATTGGCTGCCATCAGCACTATATAGGCTGGGAAAACTAGCAGTCCCTTGTGGTTCATTTGAATACGCTTGGTGGTTTTGGCGAGTTTAATTGATTATTGTGACTTTTTCATGTTTTCCTGGGTTTGTGATCTCTATGCGGAAAACAATACAAATTTCCATACTGGATCGGTCGAGGCCCAGGTTAGCAATGACCGCCACCAGTACTGTTAGCCAACAGGGTGCTGGCGGAATTTGGGCTACTGTTGGCCGAAGAAGAAGAAGGAGAAGAAGAGAGGGAGGACGTATCAGGAGGTTGGAGGAGAGGAGGATAGTAAAGAGAGTGAACTGAGGGTAGGAACTTTTAATGATGGTAGTATGACTGGAAGGGGAGAGAGTTAGCCGATATGATGAAGAGAAAAAAGGTTGATATATTGTGCGTACAAGAGACTAAATGCAAGGGGAGTAAGGCCAGGTGGATTGGAGGTGGATTCAAATTGTTCTATAATGGTGTGGATGGGAGGAAAAATGGGGTAGGAGTTATTCTGAAGGAACAGTATGTCAAGAGTGTTTTGGAGGTGAAAAGAGTGTCAGGCAGAGTAATGATTATGAAGCTGGGAATTGGAGGTGTGATGATGAATGTTGTTAGTGCATATGCACCGCAAGTTGGGTGTGCAATGGGTGAGAAAGAAGATTTTTGGAGTGAATTGGATTAAGTGATAAACGGTGTACCCAAGGGACAGAAAGTGGTGATTGGAGCGGATTTCAATAGGCATGTTGGTGAAGGGAACAGTGGAGATGAGGAGGTGATGGGCAGGTATGGTGTCAAGGAGAGGATTGAAGAAGGTCAGAGGATAGTGGATTTTGCCAAAAGGATGGACATGGCTGTGGTGAATATGTATTTTAAGAAGTTTCAGGAACATAGGGTTACATACAAGAGTGGAGGAAGATGCACATAGGTAGATTAAATCCTGTGCAGAAGAGTTAATGTAAAGGAGATTGAAGACTGCAAAGTGGTGGCAGGGGAAAGTGTAGTTAAGCAGCATAGGATGGTGGTCTGCAGGATGACGTTGGAGATCAAGAAGAGGAAGAGAGTGAGGGCAGAGCCAAGGGTCAAATGGTGGAAGTTGAAAATTGGAAGACTGCAAGGTTGATTTTAGGGAGGAGGTGAGACAGGCACTGGGTGGCAATGAAGAGTTACCAGACAGCTGGGAAACTACAGCAGATGTAGTAAGGGTGACAGCAAGAACGGTGTTTGGCATGACATCTGGAAAGAGAAAGGAGGAAAAGGAAACCTGGTGGTGGAATGAGGAAATACAGCAGAGTATACAGAGGAAGAGGATGGCAAAGAAGAAGTGGGATAGTCAGAGAGATGCAGAAAGTAGACAAGAATACAAGGAGATAAGGCGCAAGGTGAAGAGAAAGGTGGCGAAGGCTAAAGAAAAAGCGTATGATGAGTTGTATGAGAGGTTGGACACTAAGGAGGTAGAAAAGGACCTGTACCAATTGGCTAGACAGAGGGACCGAGCTGGGAAAGATGTGTAGCAGGTTAGGGTGATAAAGGATAAAGATGGAAACGTACTCACAAGCGAGGAAAGTGTGTTGAGCAGATGGAAAGAGTTCTTTGAGAGGCTGATGAATGAAGAGAATGAGAGAGAGAAAAGGTTGGATGATGTGGAGATAGTGAATCAGGAAGTGCAACGAATTAGCAAGGAGTAAGTAAGGACAGCTATGAGGAGGATGAAAAATGGAAAGGCCGTTAGTGCAGATGACATACCAATGGAAGTATGGAGGTGTTTAGGAGAGATGACAATGGAGTTTTTAACCAGATTATTTAATGGAATCTTGGAAAGTGAGGGGATGCCTGATGAGTGGAGAAGAAATGTACTGGTGCCTATATTTAAGAATAAGGGGGATGTGCAGGACTGCAGTAACTACAGGGGAATAAAATTGATGAGCCACAGCATGAAGTTTTAGAAAGAGTAGTGGAACCTAGGTTAAGAAGTGAGGTGATGAGTGAGCAGCAGTATGATTTCATGCCAAGAAAGAGCACCACAGATGCAATGTTTGCTCTGAGGATGTTGATGGAGAAGTTTAGAAAAGGCCAGAAGGAGTTGCATTGCATCTTTGTGGACCTGGAGAAAGCATATGACAGGGTGCCTCGAGAGAAGCTGTGGTATTGTATGAAGAAGTTGGGAGTGGCAGAGAAGTACGTAAGAGTTGTACAGGATATGTACAAGGGAAGTATGACAGTGGTGAGGTCTGCGGTAGGAGCGACGGATGCATTCAACGTGGAGGTGGGATTATATCAGGGACCAGCTCTGAGCCCTTTCTTATTTACAATGGTGTTGGACAGGTTGACAGACGAGATTAGACTGGAGTCCCCGTGGACTATGATGTTTGCTGATGACATTGTGATCTGTAGTGATAGTAGGGAGCAGGTTGAGGAGACCCTGGAGAGGTGGAGATATGCTGTAGAAAGGAGAGGAATGAAGGTCAGTAGGAAAAGACAGAATACATGTGTGTAAATGAGAGGGAGGTCAGTGGAATGGTGAGGATTCAGGGTGTAGAGTTGGCGAAGGTGGATGAGTTTAAATACTTGGAATCAACAGTACAGAGTAATGGGGATTGTGGAAGAGAGGTGAAGAAGAGAGTGCTGGCAGGGTGGAGAAGAGTATCAGGAGTAATTTGTGACAGACAGGTATTAGCAAGAGTGAAAGGGAAGATTTACAGGACGGTAGTTAGAACAGCTATGTTATCTGGGTTGGAGACAATAGCACTGACCAGACAGCAGGAGACAGAGTTTGAGGTAGCAGAGTTAAAGATGCTAAGATTTGCATTGGGTGTGAGGAGGATGGATAGGATTAGAAATGAATACATTAGAGGGTCAGCTCAAGTTGGGAGACAAAGTCAGAGAGGTGAGATTGCGTTGGTTTGGACATGTGCAGAGGAGAAATGCTGGGTATATTGGGAGAAGGATGCTAAGGATAGAGCTGTCAGGGAAGAGGAAAAGAGGAAGGCCTAAGAGAAAGTTTATGGATGTGGTGAGAGAGGACATGCAGGTGATGGGTGTAACAGAACAAGATGCAGAAGACAGAAAGATATGGAAGAAGATGATCCACTGTGGCTACCCCTAATGGGAGCAGCCGAAAGAAGAAGAAGAAGAAAAAAGATGCTCTGTTTGTTTGACCATGCTGGATTTGTTTTTTGAACTTGTTTGCTTTGGCATTGCCTATTTCAGGCAACTGCTGCTGTGCCTTTTGGGTTGCTTGGAGCTTTTTGTCAAGAACAGCTTTTTTATGCAATAAATATTTTATTTATAAAGAATCTTCATCTACACTTTATGTAGTCAAGCCAGATGTTGATATCAGTTGTGAGGGCTTTTTTCTAAGGTTCTCACAAGTTACATGACATGTATAGGATGAAGATCATGGGGTTTGCACTGGGTGAAAGACAAAGATGTGGGTTGACAACTGTCTGCATGTTTTTTGTTAGTTGCTTCATAGATCCTACAGCTCTCATGGAGAGTTGCCATCAGATCCAGTGAAGTGAGTTGGTCCTGGGGTCATTTTTTCACTCCGTCTTTTACACGTGTTAGGTCTCAGGGGTCATTATTTTACTGTTGTTTTTGTTTTATTATTTTATTTTTGTTATATTGTATAGTGGCCTCTTTTAAACAGTTTTTAGACCTGTTTTGGCTTTCTAACAAAATTGTACGATGTCTGTCTGGTGGCTCCTCACCTTATGCTGTTCTATTCAAACAATAAATAAATAAATAAATAAATAAATAAATAAATAAATGAATGAATGAATGAATGAATGAATGAATGAACATTAGAGAAGATAGATGGGATAAGGCTGAGTAACACCAATGTTTGTATAATTAGTCGTAGGTCTCTGCCTTTAGCTTTATCTCGTATTTATAGCATCATTAGTGTCTGTTTCCAGCAGGGGATGTTAGTATTCAACCTGAATAGATATATTATAATGAGATGATATCCCTCCCATATTGATACAGTGGTAAGAAATCACATAAGAGAAAATAACTTAGCTTTCTTTAATAATGATTTACACGGCATAACAGACGAGGAAGCCAATGACAAGCCCATGTGAGAGTTTGCGCTGAAAGGATTTTCAGGATCGGATGACGTAATCTTCCATCCATCCATCCATTGGCTTCAAGGTGTACCGGGCAATGTTCCAAGGCTTTATACCCTTTCTCCATGTGCAGGCCCCTACTTAGGTAAATCATGCCATTCCAAACAAGGCAAAGAGAGGATTCAATTTCATGCACACAGAAATAGTACAATGCCCATTTTTGTATTTGTCTCTTTCTCATCTTCTAATGCTTGCCTAGCAGTTCTAAATGCTGAGCCCCTCAGTACTAAATCTGGCTCAGCTGTGCATGTACAAAGAAAAGAAAAGCAGATTTAAAATATTTGCACAGAGCACAGTGACATTAAACTTATATTCTTATTACAGTGTCATTCTGGCAAAGTACAGTGAAAATCAACATGCAAACATATCACCACATCTCCTGTGCCATGACTTAAAACCTCCGACTTTCTTACCTGAGAAATCTTCAGAATACATTTCTCATAACCTAGTACTGAGGTTTATATATGCAATGTAGCAGTTCTTGTGCTTTTAAAGTTTTCTCCATGATAAATTTTCTCACATAGTACATGATGAAATAATATTTTTAAAAAATTATTTTTCCCTTGGAAATGTACATCATCACCCATTTTATAATAAATGTAAACTCAGCATTATCCTTTAAAGCTTTTTTTTTACTATGAACAGATTCCCAGTACATATAAATCACTTTGGAGTGATCAGGACCATAAATATCTAAATATAAAATAAAGAATGACAGCTCGATGAATAGTACTGGTAGGTTGGTAAGTAAGTAAGTAAGTAAACTTTATTTATATAGCACATTTCAAGAACAAATGTTACAAAGTACTTTGCAAAAAGTCAACACAGTCAAAGTCACACACAAAGCAAGCTAATAAACTAAAACAAGGAAAAAAAAGCATAGACATGCACAGTAAAACACAATAACGTTACCCAAAGGTGAATTTGAATAAATGGGTCTTAAGCTTCTTTTTAAAAATGTCCATAGTGTACTCTGATTTCATGTCTATTAGAAGAGAGTTCCACAATTTAGGGGCCACACCTTCACAATCTCCTTTAGTTTTAAGTGTGCTGTGTGGGACAGCTAACAATCAGTTTCACTGTACTCTGTAACCATGAAAATTATGACCGTATGATCTTGTAAAGGACCAACGGGTATCCCTACAGGGATGGGTGTCACTCCCTTGGCCTACCTGGAGACAAGGGGATACAAAGCACAGCTAGGGAACAGTGATATTCTCCTGCTCTGCCAGGACAAGGCTTCAGGAAGAAGGTACAACAGCAGTTACTTCGGGGTTGGCATTCTAACAACCACAGAGCAACACTCGAGATGGACTGATGATCAGGGAAGGACAGCACAATGAGCGACAGCCTACTTTGGGTAGTACGTCCCCCTTTGGTGGCAGCATCCCATCAGGAGAAGCCTGGTTTGGACACCCGCAGGACAACATGGGAGTTGCGGTCCCAGGGATCTTTCCTACCGGATTCTGTGGGTGTCACCAGGGGTAGCTCAGAAATACTGATTGCACAAGGGCCATTGGGGTTGACCCGGACCAGGAAGTGCTTCCAGGGTAACAGATTGAGCACTGGAAGTACTCCCAGGTCTGGAGTTAAAGGCAACCCTTCTAATCGGCTTGGGGATCAGAATTGGGAGGAAGTGGATAAGACGTCAAGGGAGAGGAAGGAGGAGAAGATTCATGCCTATTGTAAATACTGAAGTAAAGAAACTAGAAACCATGTGAAGGTGCTGTTGAATAAATACTTTTGTTCAACCCAGTGCTGTGTTGTGAAGCTGTGTCAGAGGGTTTAGGATGCTGTGACACCCCCTATAGGCCAGAAGGCAAATGTATTAAACACCTATTCAACAATAATCATAAGAATAATTCATTTCATTTATAGAGGTTTTTCAAGGTACTCAAAAGTGATTTACACAGTGAGTGGGGATCCATTTCTACCATCACTAATTTGCAGCCTGGATTCAGATTTACATACTTTAATCACCACCATTGCCGTAAATATCCTTCACAAACAAGAAAAGCATGAGCAGCTTTACTATTGAGCCTAACAGTAAATACGCTGTAAACTTTTTGCACTGGTAAACAACATTAAGACTCCTTCTGATAGGTCATATTACCAGAGCAAAATAGAAAGTGATAAAATCAATGAGAAGGCTTTACTATAAAGAGACTGTGAAGTGGGGCAGAAGTTTAGGCGTGTAAGTTGGAGTAAACCTCACCGCACTGACGCCTTCTGTGTCGCTTTCCTAGAAATGCTGAGTTGCTGCTTATGATGCATTTTTGTCCTGTGAATGCATTTACTAAAGATAGATATGTTTGTTTACTTTTGCATAATTTCCTATAAATTACCACATCCTCTGAGAATTTGTTACACAGACAGTAAATGGTTAAGAGACAACAACTGAGTGCAAACAAGAATGGGTAAAAACTTTCCAAACATGTACACTTATAAAATATCACAAATACAACTGATGTAAACCTAGTAATGATATATAGCCATATTAAATAACTGAACCACACTTTAGAAAGTACTTGAGTATATAAAACTATATTAACAATTATGGCATACTTTTTGATATAAATAAAATACTGTGCATACAGGTAACAAAACATTTTCTGAACTCACATTTCATTACTGGGTTTTAAGGAGTACAGCCTACTCTGGCAGCAGCTGGGTACAATGTAGAAAATAATCCAATCCTAGATGCCAATCACAGTTCCACACTTACCTCAGGCTAATTTATAGCTGCCATTCATTGACAACATTCTCCATAGCTTGAGTAAATAAATGGAATATAGAGATGAAACAGACACAACCTCAGAGTGCTCATGCTACCTCTACAATGTGGGAACCCAACCTAGAAAATAAACTTGGAGTTCAGGCAATTGGAGGCACCCACTCCTTAAAATGGCTCAGGGGTGTGGTGAAGGTATATTGTTCAAAAAATGCAGAAACCTTATTTATTTATTTTTTGAGAATTAAAAGGGCAAGATTTTTAACACAAGAATTCCTGAAGCCTACGAAAAAACTCGTAATCCTGGTCCACCTTAAATCTCTTTGCACTTCTCCGTAAGCAGCTTTTGTTTTGTAAATGCGTTGATCAGCACAAACAGCAAGCAGCCTGCTATCTCATCCCCCGCTTTGACAGAGCTCAATTCGCGGGCAAAAAGGTCTCCCAGCTCTAGCCAAGGCTTCTTATATGCGTGTGAGGTAAGGTAAATAATACAGTATATTGTTATTTGGAATACATGCATTTCATGTGTGTTGTATGTCGACAAAGATCTGGGTAAGTGTAGAATGAAACAAAATGCGAGAAATTCAAGAAATGCTGAGCACATACCTAAAGCAGAAACGTTTTCCATATACAGGTGCCGGTCATAAAATTAGAATATCATGACGAAGCTGATTTATTTCAGTAATTCCATTCAAAAAGTGAAACTTGTATATTAGATTCATTCATTACACACAGACTGATGTATTTCAAATGTTTATTTCTTTTAATTTTGATGATTATAACTGACGAGTAATGAAAGTCCCAAATTCAGTATCTCGGAAAATTAGAATATTGTGAAAAGGTTCAATATTGAAGACACCTGGTGCCACACTCTAATCAGCTAATTAACTCAAAACACCTTCAAAAGCCTTTAAATGGTCTCTCAGTCTAGTTCTGTAGGCTACACAATCATGGGGAAGACTGCTGACTTGACAGCTGTCCAAAAGACGACCATTGACACCTTGCACAAGGAGCGCAAGACACAAAAGGTCATTGCTAAAGAGGCTGGCTGTTCACAGAGCTCTGTGTCCAAGCACATTAATAGAGAGGCGAAGGGAAGGACAAGATGTGGTAGAAAAAAGTGTACAAGCAATAGGGATAACCGCACCCTGGAGAGGATTGTGAAACAAAACCCATTCAAAACTGTGGGGGAGATTCACAAAGAGTGGACTGCAGCTGGAGTCAGTGCTTCAAGAACCACCACGCACAGACATATGCAAGACATGGGTTTCAGCTGTCGCATTCCTTGTGTCAAGCCACTCTTGAACAAGAGACAGCATCAGAAGCGTCTCGACTGGGCTGCTGCTGAGTGGTCCAAAGTTATGTTCTCTGATGAAAGTAAATTTTGCATTTCCTTTGGAAATCAAGATCCCAGAGTCTGGAGGAAGAGAGGAGAGGCACAGAATCCACGTTGCTTAAGGTCCAGTGTTTCCACAGTCAGGGATGGTTTGGGGTGCCGTGTCATCTGCTGGTGTTGGTCCATTGTGTTTTCTGAGGTCCAAGGTCAACGCAGCCGTCTACCAGGAAGTTTTAGAGCACTTCATGCTTCCTGCTGCTGACGAACCTTATGGAGATGCAGATTTCATTTTCCAACAGGACCTGGCACCTGCACAAAGTGCCAAAACTACCAGTACCTGGTTTAAGAACAATTTTATCCCTGTTCTTGATTGGCCAGCAAACTCGCCTGACCTTAACCCAATAGAAAATCTATGGGGTATTGTGAAGAGGAAGATGCAATACGCCAGACCCAACAATTCAGAAGAGCTGAAGGCCACTATCAGAGCAACATGGGCTTTCATAACACCTGAGCAGTGCCACAGACTGATCGACTCCATGCCACGCCGCATTGCTGCAGTAATCCAGGCCAAAGGAGCCCCAACTAAATATTGAGTGCTGTACATGCTCATACTTTTCATGTTCATACCTTTCAGTTGGCCAACATTTCTAAAAATCCTTTTTTTGCATTGGTCTTAATTGATATTCTAATTTTCCGAGATGCTGAATTTGGGACTTTCATTAGTTGTCAGTTATTATCATCAAAATTAAAAGAAATAAACATTTGAAACACATCAGTCTGTGTGTAATGAATGAATCTAATATACAAGTTTCACTTTTTGAATGGAATTACTGAAATAAATCAACTTTGTCATGATATTCTAATTTTATGACTGGCACCTGTAAGACTAATAATGATGAGAAGTATATAATGTGTGAAGACTTTAGTCCAAATATCAAATAAACACGTGCACTTTTATTCAAGAATATAACCAAAGGAAAAAAAAAAACATTTTTCTTCCTCTTTCCAATAATAATGAATGTCTCTGACCAAACAATCAGAAACAGACTTCATGAGGGTGGCTTGAGGGCCCAAAGTCCTCTAGTGGGTTCTATGCTCACTGCCCAGCACCGTGGAGCTTGATTGGCATTTTCCAAAGAATACCAGAATTGGCAGGTCCACCACTGGCACCCTGTGCTTTTCACAGATGAGAGCAGGTTCAGTCCATGCACTGCCTAATACCATCACTACAGTGAAGCATGGTGGTGGCAGCATCATGATATGGCAGTGCATCTCACCAGCAGGGACAGGGAGACTGGACAGAATTGAGAAAAGAATGAAGGCTGTCAAATACAGAGAAGTCCTTGAAGATGACCTGAGTGAGAGCAGATCTGTGACCTCAGACTGGTGCAAAGGTTCATCTTTCAGCATGACAATGCCCAAAAGCAAGATAACACTTGAGTGGCTTAGGGACAAGTCTCTGACTATGTTTGAGTGTCCCAGCTAAAGCCCAAAATTAAACTCCATAGAACATCTGTGGAGAGACCTGGGGCCTCATGCATAACGCAATGCATAGAATTCAGACTAAAACATGGCGTAAGGACAAAAGCAGAAATGTGTGTACGCACAAAAAAATCCAGATGCATGAATCTGTGTGTTCGCCAGCCTCCACGTTCTTCTGCTAAATAAATCCCGGTCAGGGTGAAAAGTAATTCACGTGCACGCGTCTGCTGCCCCACCCAAACTCATCCCAGAATTATGCCTCTTTGAATATGCAAATCAATATAAATAACCCTTAAGCTCAGTGATGTGTGAAAATTGAATGGCAAAAGCAAGGGGGAAAATAGAAGAATTTCAGCGAATACCAAGTGGAGGCAAGGAAAAATGTACTTTTTGTTGGTTTAAACAGTGGTATAAACAACAAAAGGAAGTTGTTCTTCTATGTGCTCTATGCATGTGAATCACTACATGCTTCTTAAATGGGCTTTCTCTTCCTCTGACTGGACACAGAATCCACTACATTTGTGATATTACAGCTCTCTGAATAATTAAAATACTGAGATGTATACTTGATATCATTTTCATGATGATAGGTGTTAAAGCATGTTATTAAACATGGGAACATGGTGGCGCAGTGATAGTGATGAGCTGTCACCCTGTCCAGAGATTGTTCCTGCCTCCCGCAACATGCTTGCTTGCTGCACCGTGCGCGACCTTCGATAAAATAATTTATTGCAACAGTCATGTTGTCATGAGTCATGGGGGGTCATGAGGGGTGTGTGGCGCTCCCGATATCTATGCAAAAGGACGAAGGTCCAAGTCTTTAGAGTCCTGGTGCTTCCTTTCTTGCTATATGGTTGCAATACATGGACACTATCCAGTAACCTGAGACGAAGACTGGACTCCTTTTGTACTATGTCTCTCTGGAAAATACTTGAGTACCGTTGGTTTGACTTTACGTCGAATGAGCGGTTGCTCATGGAGTCCCGAATAAGGCAAATACCTGCATTGTGAGGGCGCATCAGTTACAGCACTATGGCCATGTGGCGCGTTTCCCTGAGGGTGATCCGGCTCGTAAGATCCTCATTGTTGGAGACCCGAGTGGCTGGACCAGGCCAAGGGGTCGCCCACGTAACACCTGGCTGCAGTAGATAAAGGGTCATTTCCGAAGGGTGGAACTGGACCATGTGTCTGCCTTAGGGGTTGCAAACCGGGATCCCGAGTTGTTTCGTCATGTAGTGGGTGCGGCAATGCACTGTACCAGTGCATGCTTCCCGAGTTGACTTGACTTAACAGTACTGTCTCTTTCAGACATACTAACCTCCAATTCCTGTCCTTCCTTTTCTTTCTCCAAGTAACCAATTGCCACACAATCAGCTCTGTAATAGATGTTAAGCCATCTGTAAGCTTAGAATGCCAATTCTTCAAAACCTTTAAGGAACATTGAAATATCTTTGTAGTACATGTTTAATTATTCCATCCATCTATCCTTTCAGTGTTGCACCAGCACCAGCAAGAATACAGCGCGAGGCAGGAACAATCCCTGAACTATCTAGCGCTGCGCCACTGTGTCCTCTCATGTTTAGTTATGATATCGTCATCATATGTTAATACACGCTTTATAAAGTGGCTCAGGTTGTGCAATATTATAATTGTATCGCATGTTTATAGTGAGGTAATTGTACTTATAAGTACAAACATTTCTACAAGGAGCACTTGATGGACTGATTGAGTGTTTTTATAGTTCTTGGGATGAAACTATTTCTGAACTGTGATGTCCCTTTAGGAAAAGCTCTGAAGCGTTTGCCGTGTGGGAGCAGTTTAAATAGGCAGCATTACTGTGGCAGCGTGTGCTTGATGCTGTATACCGATAATTCTCTTTCCGATCAGCTGCTGTAGAGCTGTGATTCTGCACTCAGATACAGTGATATAAATACTCTGAGTGGTGCAGTGAGAGTAATACGGAAAAAGATGATCCACTCTGGCAACCCCTAACGGGAGCAGCTGTAAGAAGGAGAAGAAGGTGCAGTGAGAGTAACAATGCTAAAGCAGCTGTGGTATTTGGAATAGTTTGGCCATTCCATGGACCATTATATTGTTGCAGTTTAATTACAATCAGATGCCTTAAACTAATATACAATATGCGGTTAATTTCACTGTATTTATAAAGCCGCGTCAGGAATGTGCATCTAAAAAAGAAAGGGAAACCACACTGGAACAAAAGCACTGCTTTGATGCTGGGTGTTGCCAGTTTGCAAAACCGAGCAGAGAACTTACATACGTCAGGGTTTTAGCTAGTGTGAAAATGTGCGTGGCTTTACGCCAAGTTTACGTTTTATACATCGCGATTTGACTGTGGAAACAGGCTTACGCAAACGTTTTGTGCGTACGCACCATTTATACATGAGGCCCCTGAAGATGGCAGTTTATAAATGCTTCCCATCTAATCTAATGGAGCTTGAGGGGATCTGCCAGGAAAAACAGAATGACTTGCTCAAATCCAGGTGTGCAAAGGACATAGATATTTACTCAAGAAGACTCAAAGCTGTAATTGCTGCCAAAGGCAGCACTGAATTAAGGGTCTGAAAACTTTATGAATCCACTGTATATCTGTGGTTTTTAAAACCAAAGCTAGGCTCAAGTTTTGCCATATTTTACCCAATTTTATCAAGGATCATTTATCATCCTCAACCACATCAAAAACATTCCATCAACGTGAATTAAACAGCATTATAAAAATGTAATTTATGATTGAAAGGCAATCTAGACCTGCAATTTCCAGTTTAATGAGAGGCATACTCTTCGTAGATCTGTAGGACACAGTGACTCTTGCAAAGAAGTCTGTTTGTAATATTAAGTCTGCATGACAGTCTGATGTGTGGTAACACTCCAAATGTCCTGTACAGTCACCAGTTAATCTTGCTTGCATGTCAAACTTTATATTTTGGGTTCTCATAGAAAGTAATCTTGCTGGAATCTGAACCCATGGGAGCTGTGAAATGGTAATGCTAACCTACACCATTCATGTCATTAGGATATTAAAAAGGTTTAGATGAGAACAGGTCATTCAGCCCAACAAAGCTCAACCGGGCCTATCCACTTAATTCCTCTAAAAAAACCTCAAATCATGTTTTGAATGTGCCTAAAGTCCTACTGTCTACCAAACTACTTGGTAACTTATTCCATGTGTCTATGGCTTTCTGTGTGAAGAAAAAATTCTTAATATTTGTGCAGAATTTACCCTTAACAAGTTTACAACAGTATCCACCTGTTCTTGCTGAACTTATTTTAAAAGTAACTGTCTTGATCCACTGTACTAATTCCCTTCATAATGTTAAATACTTCAAGCATGTCTCCTCATAATTTCCTTTTGCTTAAACTGTAAAGGCTCAGCTCTTTTAATCTTTCCTCATAACTCATCCCCTGTAGGTTTTAGAATCACCCTAGTACTCTTCTCTGGACTTTTTCCAATACTTCTATGTCTTTTTGGTTGTATGGGGACCAATACGGCACACAGTACTGTAGGTAAGGTCTCACCAGTGTATTATAAAACTTCAGCATAACCTCCTTGGACTTGTACTTCACATATCAGAGTGCTATACAACCTAACATTCTGTTAGCCTCCTTAATGGCTTCTGTATGGAAGCTGACCCTAACCGTAACTCCTAACTCCTAAATCATTCTCATAAGGTGTACGTTCAATTTTCAGGCCTCCCATTATGTATTCAAACCTAACATTTTTACCTCCTAAAAGTATTACCTTACCTTTACTTACAATAAATTTCATCTGCATAAAATCTGCCCAAGTCTGTGTTCTGTCCAAGTCCCTCTTTAATGATTCAGTGAATTCTAGATAATCTGCCAGTCCTCTTATATTGGCATGATATGTAAGCTTGACCAGCTTGCCATTTATATTCCTATCCAAATCAGTTACAGTATGTTAGCTCAAACACAAACACTGTGCAATTGTATGCTGAGTTTACAAAACATCACAGATTACCAGTTGCCTTAAAAGTTCAGCCCCACCTCTGGTTCATTCTGCCTCTGAGTAAATCACTTAACTGCCTGTGCTCCAGTTTTGATAACATGCATGTAAAGTGCACTGGATTGGTTTTTATTTATGTAAAGGCCCTATACAAACGTAGAGTGAGCATTGAAGCTTCTCCTGCACAGATTATCATTTGTCTGCATTCATTGTGGCTGCTGTTGTTTTTTTGTTTTTTTTTTCAAGAAGGCTTTGATGAGTTACTTTACTTCACTGGGGGGCCGGTGATCAAATTACAATTATTGGCAGACATTCTGATATTTTGTTATCCAGCTGCATTCCAGATGTAACAGCTTGTTGTTCATGGGTATTGAGAAATATCACGTCTTCAGAAGAAGGAGCTGCTGAGTGATATGTGCTCCCTTTTACAGTGATTCGCTTTGTCATGGGCAGGGACATCTTTTTGAGTCGATGTGTGTGTGTTCTAGAGGGTTATAAGACTCTGGGTGAGTTAAAGGGTGTGTGATGGGGTATCTTTATGAGGTGTTAGTGTTCTGTGATTTCTCAAGTAATAAAGACGGAGGTTTCAAGGTAAGGTTGTTGCACTCACTACATTAGAACCTGCTGTACATTAGGACATGCTGCATGTTAATTAGTACAGGCAAGTAAGAATTTCACTGAGTGCTGTACAGTTGACAATAAGCATCCTGTAAAAATATTTATTTGAGTTATATTTCACTTTGTTGGTTAGGTTTGGAATCCTAAATAAAAATAAAGTGGGATTAAATAGGGCGACTCCACTAAGTGGGCCTGGTAATGCTAGTAGTGAGGGATGATGATATATGCCTGGCATAGCTGTGGGTGTCTATTTTGGACTTGTTTAGCATTTTAATGAAGTATTCCAGGCATTCAGTTCACTCAGCCAAAGACAGCAGAATTTCTGCCGAACCTTTGGAGCTGTGTTCAAAACTGCCAGTTCCATCTCTCTTTAATTAAAGCTGATCTGGGCTGACAACCTCCATGGTACCCTGCCAAAGTGCTGATGAAAGACAAAAAGCACTGCAGCCTGTGAGGGACTGACCAGCCATGTGCAGTCCCAGTATATGGAGTCTGACCTCCTGATGACCTGAGCCTAAGGGGCCTTCCATAATCCCTTGTGATTAATAGAGAGGCAACTCAGTCACTTATGGTGTGTGAATTGTGGAGTGGCAACTCAGTCATTTGTGCTGTATGACTTTTAGGGAGAATCTTTAATCAGTTGCGTAGTGTGACTTGTCATTAGACTGTAGGCTCAGTGCTTGGACTTGTCATTAAGCTGTCGACTCAGTGCTCAGGCGCTGCAGTTATGTAATTTAGGGAGAGGCAATCTTTTGTGTTATGGGATGTGAAAAGCAGAAGCTTTGTCACTTTTGTTATTTAGGAAAGGGACACAATTACCAGGATTGTGTAATTTGTTGAGTGGGACCTCAGTCTTTGCTTTTTGTGATTTGTAGAGCTGCCACTCAGTCTCTTCTGTTGTGTGAGGGTGGGAGGTCATTCAGTTGTGTTGTATGGTTTGTAGAGAGGGAGCTCGGTCACTTGTTATGTCTGACTTTTAGAGAGGAAGCCTGGACAATTGTGTTGTGTGACTTTTAGGGAGGGAACCCATTGATTTGTGTTCTGTGGCTTTTCTTCAGAAAGCTTTGCTGTTATATACCATATAGATACCATATAGAGAGGGAATCACTAGTGCTGTATGACTCGAAAAAATATCCAAGTGTTATAATCAGTTATTTTCATTTTTTTCCAGCATTCTCTATGGTTGTTAAGTACATTTTTTATATGGATTCTGGGGTTTTGAATCCCTATGAATATGAATTTCAGATTTATTTTATAAACTTTGCCAGAGTTAATAAGTTGAAGTTTTATAACTTGTTATTGGGACACCATTTTGTATTTTTGATGAGTTAGCTTCGGCTGTTGCTATTAAGATCCATCTCATGTGTGAGGCACGTGACGTCATTCATAGTATAGTGATCATCTCAAAGGTTTCCTGAGCAACCAATATTAGGATTTTCTGTTCAGTTTCACAGCTGTTTTCTCTGATCGACTTACTGGTTCTTTGAAGAAAGTATTTTGTCCAGCTTTATACTTAAGATTTTTGGGTTAGCTTTTTTTATTTTTTGATGATGAGTCAGGAGTTCTTTTGGTATTGACCTCTGCCTATTTTCGGGCCATGTCTTTTCTCTCAATCCCATTTTCAAATTTTCACTGTCTCACCTTGAATCAGCACTCTAGGAAACCAAGAATAAATCAAAAAACAATAACACAGATAAACTCTCCTATAAATTCAATCATTTGTACTGGACTACTGGAACCTTTACTCAGGTCTACCCATAAAGCCAGAGGGAGGACCGTTAGCAGTGATGTCAGGGTGGACCCTCCTCCTTGGGTTCGTCCCACAAAGTACACAGAAAGGCAGTACATTTGAAGAGACAGCACACAATTAATGAATGATAAACAAACCCGACAGAAATTACACAAAAGCATGAATAATAATAATTCAAAATGAATAAAAACAACAATAAAACAGTCAATAAATATAAGCTAGGGAAAAACCCTGGCTGTAATATAGGAAGTTGCTGGTTCTCGTTACTGGGGGGATGTCACATCACAAGGGATGATACATTTTAAAACTCTGTGATGACTTTTTATCCTACAACCACATTTAAAAAATATCATGAGCTTGCCACATTCTGACAGCCAATAATGTGCTATATGACAGTTTCAGTGCTTGTACAAACATTATTCCAGGTATAGCAAGATTCAAAGCTCAACTATGATATTAGCTTTGTTATGTTATATTTGTACAATTTGAATTTGATGAGTTGCTTTTCCAGTAAATTGTATTTTGTGTTTAAATAGCACTGTGTAAGTTGTTTTAAAATTTTGGGAAAGCTGATTACAGATTACCCATCTTACTTCTATCACTGTTGTGAGGGTTTTCCTCGGGTACATTTTGGGATATGTGTGGTGCATGTTGTTTTCAGTTGTGTTGTGTTTTTATGTGTTTATTGTGTAGTTTGTGTGTTCTGGAGAAAACATTTCAAAATGGACTGTTTAAGCTGTGCTTAAATTAAATGTAAAACGAGGAAGAATCTACCATGATGGTAAGGTGCCTTTTCATTAATTCCCCCTCTTGATGTTATGATGGAGTACCAGAGGCAGATGAAGGATGAAGCATTCACATCTCACACTGAAATGAACAGTGAGAAATGCCAGGCTGCATTAAATGACCCGGTGTCTGTGCATTGCATGATCGGCTCTCTCTTAAGGAGCTATGTCACCCAGGGGCCTGTAAGGGTCTTAAATCCAGTCTTGATGGAAAGAATCCGGCAGTACTGTGTATGACGTCACGGTGGATGCTTTGTTGTGTGGTGTGTGCTTAGCTGGGTGTGTCGCGTTTTTTTTATTTCTGTCTTTGCTCTTTTGGGATAGCATTTTGAAAATACTTTATATACACCATGTAACACTTCAATTGAGTTGAGTGCTGTCTGTTTGGCTATTCTGCTGAAGTCACCACAGAGTTTCAGTCTGGGCTCTGTGCCTCTGCCTTATTCCTAAGTCTTTCTGATCTCCTTCCAGGTTGTGGAGAGTACGGCTGTGATCTGTCGTGCAGTCCCAGTGGTTGTGAACAGATCTCTCGTGTCTGCCCTGTTGGATTCATTGCGACGGAAACCAGCAGCCACGTCACCTGCACAGGTAAAAGATCAGGGCAACCTGTCATTTAAATCCTGTAAACGTCTGTTTTGCACTCTTCTCCTGCTGCCGGACTCTTATTTTTGTAAGGTTAAGTTCTAAAAATCCATGTAGAAGTAAAATTGTTTTATTTATTTTTGTGCTGCATAGTGAAATGAACCTAACAGGTTTATTTCATAATAGAAAAAAAAAACATTTGTGGTTTATATCTAATGCCACGTGATAACGGATATTTTAAGATTCAATATTCAGCCATCTTTTTAGGATCATGTGGAAGTGAAGCCTATTCTGAGTTTTTCAGGCACAAGGCTGGAACCCACCTTGGGTACATGCCAGTTCAGTGCAGGTCAGATATTCATAGAGGGTCAAATTACAGTTGCCAGTCCAAGTATCGTGTATGTCTTTAGGAAGACCCAAAGAAAAGTCCACATGAATATGGGAAGAACAGAATCCTGGAGGGCATTCAAGCTCAGTATCTGACTTGAACTATAGATTCTATATCCCTCCTTTTAATGAGCCTTCTCCTATTCAGTTTTGTATATCAGATATTCATAAGTAATAAAAATATGTGTATTACTGATTTACAATTCTGTATGTATGCTTTTAAACATATTTCAGAATAGATCATGGACACTAACTTTGGAGTTTTTCTTCTTCAGTTAAATATCTACAGAAATTGGTTTATTATGATTTTGGAAATGTATTGTTATAAGATATTATGATGACTTTCAAGAGGATTAAATACTTTTGCAGGCCGCTGTCCATGTTCATACTGTATACACTTACACACACACACACCTTTATACTGTATGTTAAAAAATACATGAATAAGGTGAGGGAGGCTAAAATACTGGTTTGTGAGGGATATGGCTCTGGGAAAGAAATTGCTTAGGTGTTTATTAGTTTTAGTTTTAATTGAACCTAAAGTGTTTACTGGAAGGGAGTTTTTGGAACAAGTGATGACCTGGGAGAGATGAGTCCATGGTGATCCTTTTGACATGGTTTATGGAACTAGATTCAACAGACTGAAGAGCACAGCCAAATATTTTCTCAGCAGACCTCACAAACACTTAATTTATTTTTGGAGCTGACCGTTGCTGAGCAAAACCAGACAACAACGAAGAATGTGATCACACTTTCACTTATGACTTTGCAGAACTGTAACAGGATGAACTGGGAAATTTATAATTTCTTTAGCTGGTGTAAAAAGTACAGTACAAGTGCTGAGCCTTATTAGTGATTTAAGTGGTATTAATGTCCCAGCAGGGAATTTGTGTGAGTTTTGTGTCCAAATATTTGAAGGCCCCCCATAGTGACTATAGAATCATTAATTAGTAATCATTAACTAGTAATTAGTAAACTGCTGTTTGTGAAAGTCAATTACCATCTCCACTGTTTTGGTGGTATCGAGTAGAAGGTTATTTGTAGCGCATCAAGATATGGTGGTTCATTTCTGATAGTGGTGTCATCAGCAAATGTAATAGTTTTTCCTGAAACGTCAGTGGACCTACAGTCATTAGTCCATGGAATAGAGTAAGGAGGGAAAGGACACAGCCTTGAGCGGTACCTGTACCAGTAGGAAAACAGTCTGACAGATGGGAGCCCAACTGACCATGCTGTTTCCTATAAGTCCATTTACAGATGGAAGCATTCAGATCAGTTTGTAGAAGTTTACTTTACAAAAGTTTAGGGACAATGGTGTTAACTGCTGACCTAAAGTCTAAAATGTAAGTTCCTTTACAGTCCAGCACAACATAAAGGCCCATGTTCAGGACATTGTCCACAGGTCTATTTGCCCTGCCCCGTACGCAAACAGAAGTGAGTCAAGTTACGCAGCAGTAACAGATTTCAGATGGAAAAGACTTATCTGTTTAAACGTTTTCTGAATAATCAGAATTTCTGAATTATCTTACAAATTTTCTTCATTAAAGATTGGCTTAGTAGTTAGTGCATGATTCAAATGATTTCCAATGATTCAAAATGCACCGGCACATCTAGTGTTCAACCATCCGAGGAGGGTGCATCTCACTCTTTTTTTCAGATCACTACATTGACTCACTGTAGTGGCACATGTTAGGTTCAGATCCTTGATCCTTGAATCCAGAGTAGTTAGTGGTCAACACCCATATATATGAAGACACCTATGAGGTCCTATGTTCCAACTCAACCACTCAGGTCTGCTGTTGAACAGCATCTGGTGATGCCACCTTTATGTTTTTTCAAATCTCAGTCTCCCTTATTGACTCCCTCAATGTGCTTAAGAAATGTTTGAATACTCTCTTGTTTGGTGAATTTCTGTCTAACCAATATTAGCTGTTTGGTTTTTATTGTCTTGGAAGTTGCTTGTGTTTTGTTCTGAACCCTTCAATTGTAGTGATCAATTTTGTAACCTTGCCCTGTTACACTTGTTCCCAATCAGTATCCCAGATTGAAGATTACTCAATCAGGTTGACCTTATTTGTGGGTCACTTTGGATAGAACAGTCTACTAAGCAAATAAATATAAATGTAAATGTAGGGCAGTTGTCTCACAGGTCCAGAACAGGATTTGAACCCCTGCTCTCTGCAGTGTGCGTGTGCGTTTTTTCTTTTGTTTATTACAGTTTTTAGATAGATAGATAGATAGATAGATAGATAGATAGATAGATAGATAGATACTTTATTAATCTCAAGGGGAAATTCACAAACTTCACAAACAAAAACACAAAGTAAAAAAATTTTACTCCAGTGATCTGCAGTTTTGGTGGATTGAGGACACTAAATTGGCCTGGTGTGACTGTGAATATACCCAATAATGAACTACCTCGTATATCCGGGCTATAGGGAAAAGGACGAGTCTTCAGGTCTTTTGACAGCTCCCCCTGGCAGCACTCACAGCACCCAACAGGGCTGAGAAACCAAACTCCAAGTCCCAGGATGCCCTGAGGATGGGTTGAGCTGCCGGCCATCTATCACACCCTTCATGTTGCCATTTTTTTTCTATTCAGAGTGTGGGTGGTTTGTATGTAGAGGTGAGTGAAGTGTGACCAGTTGAGGTGAACGTCTGTGCTGAAATATTTTCTTTATTAAAGCTGTCAGTCAGGATTAGGGAGCAGATACGGTGAAGAAATTGAGCTAGAATGTTGGCTTTTAGATGTGGGGTGACAAGTGTTACAGGGCCTTCATTGCTAGAAGGCTAAATTACATCTTGGCTCCTTGCCATCCCACCACCTGATCCTTCTTCTTTCTGCAGATATTGATGAGTGTGCCGGAAACCATTCGCCATGTCAGCACCGCTGCCAGAACAGTGTGGGAAGTTACAAATGCTCTTGCCGACCAGGCTTCCACTTGCATGCCAACGGGTACACCTGCATAGGTAGGTGGCATCTTAATACTCTGACAGGATGCATCCTTCTGGTTTGCTGATTCCTGCTTTCTACTGGATGACAATAAACTGGTTTAGAAGCCATTAATTAGATATTATAATTTGTTTTAGAAATGTAAGATAAGTAACTACTATACAGTATATCCATTCAAAATATGGAGCTATTGTATGTTCTTATGTCCAGTGTTCTGTATAATGTGCTGCATAAATTGCACATTACACTGTACTCTTAATAACCATAGCATTATGTGACAGTATTTATTAAGAATGATAGATTCAAATCACCAGGTTTTGTGTGGAGAAACCAAGTTCATTTTAATCATTACTAATATAAACCATCCTTCTGAGTGTTCACAGAGTACCATTGTACTACATCACTGAATTCTTGCCATTGACCTTTACCCTAATCCTCTGTGTAAGGTCGGTAGCACAAATTTCCCTTGGGATCTATCTATCTATCTATCTATCTATCTATCTATCTATCTATCTATC
>JANRMT010062853.1:1824817-1873224 GCA_026402145.1 Polypterus bichir lapradei | reverse complement strand
TAGATAGATAGATAGATAGATAGATGATTCAGATTGCAATAGCCAGACATTACATGATTATTAGTGGCAACATGACTATGTACAATAAGAATTTAGATTGGGATCATGTCTGGGGTTGGTCACTGCCCTTGCTTTGGCTCCCATGACCCTGAATTCAAATAAGGAAATGAAGAGATGGATGGATCACATTTTAGCTCAAATTTAGCTAATGGTGACAGCTTGAATATGGCACACCAATTTCTCAAATCAGAAATATATTAAGCTCAATGGTACTTTGTTTAAAAGAAGCTCCATAGCACAAAGTGGTGCCAGCAAGTCTTCTAGTATTCGAGGCATGGAGATACAGTATGTCTGGCCATGTGTTTCTCCTTCTCAAGCTGAAATAAGATTTGTGGGGTCAAAGCTACTGTCTATTTTTATCTATCTATCTATCTATCGGACTGTCACAAACTGCCACAAAAGTGTGTTTAACTCTCATCATACTGCTCTAGATTTACAGCCATGATCTTTGGGGCTTCTCAAAGCATTTAGTGCACAAGTTGAATGATTTTTCTTTATTTAGTTGCTCGTGCCCATAGTCCAGATATAAACTCTTCCTCTGGTGTTTCTCATGGTGGTTTCTGAGTTAAGAGCCCAACAAGTGCAAAATCCATGCAGACTCTGCATGTCCTCCTTGATTTTTCTGTGAATATTCAGATTTTCTTGCTTTTTCAATAAAATGTGTAGATCAAGTTGAAGGGCAGCTCTGAATTTCTCCTGTATATGTAGGTGTAACAGGTCTCCCATCAGACATTCGCTCCAGTGACATCCTCAGTGTTGCCATAATGGGACAACCTTAATACACACCATGGACAAATTAGGCTTTAAAAGTGAGAGGGACGTTCAAGAATGCAGCTCTACAGACACCTGTGTGAGGTCATTAGAAGCAAAGCAGGTTTGAAAATGCTGATGCAAACAAGGAAGAAATTAGATGAATGTAAATCAGGAGAAACAATCTAGGGTGCAAAACACACATTTTTACATTATATGGCTTCTTTTATAAAAAGAATAAGAAAAATAACAGCATTCATAACATAAAATAACATAACAGATCCAGACAGCATTCCAGGACATGGTTTTAAGATCTGTGCCACTCAGCAGGTACCTGTATTCATGGTAAAAGTTAATCTCTCTTTAACCCAGTCTGCCATAACAACATGCTTTAAATGGTCCACCATTGTCTCTGTGCCTAACAAATCACATCCAACCAGTGTGAATGACTACCAGTGACTACAAGAGACATGTCAACTATTACACGTTTTTCACTGCTCCAATAACTGGATCCATTTAAGTTTGCATATTGCTCCAGTACGTGATGCCATTTCCTCATATAGTCCTGGTTCACTTGGACAACAAAAGAGAGAATTATGTGCAAATGCTATTTATAGACTATATTTCTGCACTTAACACAATAAAATCCAAGCCTATGGTCCTGTATCTGAACATCTCACTGTGCAACTAGATTTATGACTTCTTAGCAGGCAGACCCCAGGTGGTTCAAGTGGGTGGTAATACCTCATTATCCCTCATCATCAACACAGTGACTCCACAGGGCTGTGTTCTGAGTCCTCTACTGTACTTTCTCTACACATATGACTGCATGGCTACACATGACTCTAACATCATTTTCAAGTTTGCTGATCTCTAAAAAAATGAGTTGGCTTATCAGAATGATACGGAGAGTCACACTGGTGTTGGGACAAAAGTCTACACCTGAGAAACAGCAAGACAAAGGAGTTGATTGTGAACTTTGGGTGAAAACACCAGAGACACTACCACCCTCACGGTATTAACAACACTCAAGTAGGGAAGGTGGGCAGTTTTAGATCACAGAACACTTGATCTTGTCCAAGCATGTTGACACCTTGGTGAAGAAGTCACAGCACAATGTCTTTACTACTGCAGATGTATTAGGCATTTTAGGCTGTCCTCCCAGATACTAAAGAGGTTGGGAGCATGTGCTGATAGCGCATTGCCGCACGCACCACACAACAAATCATCTGGATAGGGACCCAAGTGCAGCGGGTGACAACTCAGCACCACAATGGAACCATGTGAGTTTTTTTTTTTTTTTTATGGTGGCTGGAGTGTTAATTCTGCCACCATGCTCCAGGTTTTCCCTGTAAGTTGGAGGACCTGCTTGCAGATTAACATCATACCCAGGACAAAGCAATTATAGGTTAAGGGCCTTGCGGAAGAACCCAATGGAATAGAATCACTTTTGGCTTTTTGCGGGATTCGAATGGGCAACCTTACAATTACCCTAGCCTCAGAGCCATCACTCCGCCCCAAGATACTAAAGAACTTTTACAAATCCACTTTTGAACGTATCGTGACAAAAAGTATTGGAACCAATATACAGCAGGACCACAAGTCTCTGCAGAGGGTGGTGAGGTCAGATGAACACATCACTGGGTGTTCACTCTCAAACTTCCAGAACACCCACACCAAGCAATGTTGGAACAAGGCAAGTAAAATAATCAGGAATTACTCATTTCAACAATGGCCTCTCCTGTGTGCTGTGGTCAAGAAGATGCTACCGCTGCCTGAAGAGAAGTTCGGAGAGACTGAGGAGTAGCTTCGTTTCACAGTCCATACATATCCTAAATGAGGACAGTGCCTAAAGCTTCATGATGCCGTATTGTTTATATACGAGTTGAGACACAAAAATAACCGGACTGGGCTTGGGGCTTTCCTGGGAAACTGTCCGGAGGTTGGCCAAACATGAATCATAGAACTATATCACCTCCTTCACGGCTTCTCAAAATGCCAACCGGCTAGGTATGTTCTGTGAATAGCTCAGTCAGTATTTGCACAACAATCGCAACAAGAGTTGCCGCTATAATGTTGGGTGAAAAAATTGAACAGTGAATCAACATCAAATTTCTCATGGAATTGAAAAATGCGGCCACAGAAACTTATGAAATGACAGAAACAGTGTACAGTGATAACAGTTTGTCTTGCACAGGTTTTTGAGTAGTACAGGCATTTCAAGGAAGGACAAGAAAATGTGGAAGACGTTCAATGCCCAGGTTGGGGTGGAGGGGTGGGGGTGCTTCACCAAGATAATGCTCACGCGCACGATGATTTTTCCATAAAGACTGACAAAAACATTCCTATCTTTGATCATCCTCCCAGTTTGCCCGATTTAGCTCTCTGTGATTTTTCTTTGTTCCCGAAAATCAAAAGGGACCTGAAGGGAACACATTTTTCTTCAATGGATGAAGTGAAGACAGAAACAGCAAGCCTGTTGAAGAGCCTCAAGCAAGAAGACTTCCAGCACTGTTTCAATCAATGGAAGATACAAATGGAGCAGTGTAGAGATCAGGAGGGGGAGTATATAGAAGGTGACAATGTTTAGAATGCTGTAATTCATCAATAAATATTTTTTTTTACCAATCCAGCTATTTTTGTGTCTCACCTCGTATTTTTATAATGGTAATATACAGGTAATGCATACTACTGCTGTCATTGTACATATTCATTTTTTAAATATTTAAGAGTCATATTTGTTGTTTATTATCCATTTAAGTTCTTCTCCCAATGCAGTCTTGGAATTAGCAAACTAAGCATGTCACTTCACACTGTCCTGTGTATAATTTGATTTGATTAAGTCCAATGCTGGAAGCCAGAAACTGTCTCCTCTGTTCAAACTGGCATGCTTGCCACAGGAGCTACTCATGCACACCCACCAGTTTAAATCAACCATTAAACCCAACAGCCTGCTTTGTAATGAGGGAGAAAAACCCTACAGAGACACAAGAAGTACATGCCAATGCCACACAGATTAAAACTTGGCCTGGACGCGATCCATGTCTCCTGGAGCAGTGAAGCAGAAGTGCTAACCACTGTACCACCCACTGAAAATATTACACTTTCTAAATATCAAACATCTTAACGAGTTTTTAAATGTTAACAAGGTGTTTTATTGAAGCACTCAAAATACGTGTTGGAAGTGAAGGGATAACAAGTCTGGAGTATTTTTGCAAGTTGCCAATTTTCACTTCATAATTTCATTGGTTTTCTGCCACACTGTCAGATCTGTTCAGATTTATATGTTCTTAAAACAATTGTCATGTTTCTTTTTCATGGTGGGGTTAGGGAGCAGTATGCAATAAACTGAGACTTTCTGACATAACTTCTCTCTAACCATTCAGTTTCCATCCAAAGTTCAGAGTGAAATGTGCCTTGTAGTGCTTGTAAAAGGTGGGCATTTCTGCAGGATGTTGTGTTATTTTTTCTTCATTGATTTTATTTTTTTCTAAAATAAAACAGTTGGAAACAATTAGAAATTCATTCTTTTAGTATAACTAGGAATGAATAATGAAGTAGAATTATTATTCTAAGCAGTGCTAATCTGCTAATTAAGCAAAGCGGTAAGTTCCTCCAAGGATGTCTGTCATCTTCAGTTATGTTAAACAATCCCCATGACCTTTGCTAGAAAAGTTAGGCTTAGAAAATGAATAAATTAATAAATTAATGTTAAAACACATTTTTTTGCTTTTATTATCTTACTTGAAATTGCATTGAAATGTCAGAGTGCGGACATGTCTTGACCATGTATTGTTTCTTGAAGAAATGCTTTGTTTAAATTGCCTGCACATTTTTCCTGTTGCACTTTCAGCTAAACTCATGGAAATTTGATTTTAAAATTACTGGTGCTCCATCCATGGTTCGTTGATTCCTTTCATTTAATGTTTCAGTTTAGGCTTCAGCCCCTTTGACATCAAATTGGGATTGGGAATTGTAGGAAAGGCATGGAAGGACTTGAAAATTATCTTTGGCATTTGAGTTTCTTTGGATGTCCGGCATCACATTTGTGAGAGAGGCCCACTGAATTTGGCAACATTATGAGATTTGCCTGATGCTTTTCTTTTTCCCCTTAAATATTTCAGCTTCCTCGATGGTAGCAACTCCTGGGGTCAGATTTACAAAACTTGCATATTAACAAAAAAAGGCCCAAAATGTGCACATGCAACATTCTGCGAAAAGTCGGAATTTTAAAAGAATGTGCATATATTTATGGCAACACTGGCCCATGCATATGCAGCATTTTGGATAAAGTGGGAAATTACAACACCCTGGATGAAGTAGGGAAATGCAGCCAAACCAGATAAATGATGTGCATGATAATTCATATTATCCTGTCATCATTATACAGTAAAACCTTGGACTGCGAGGAACTTGGTCTGTGAGTGTTTTGCAAGATGAGCTAAAATTTTTAATAAATTTTAACTTGATGAATGAGTGAAGTCTTGCAATACGAGTAGTATGTATACACTTTGTCTGCTGAGCGTCATGTGATCAAAACTGAGCTGATGGTTCTTCTCTCTTTCTCGCTGTGGGATTGTGGGTAATTTCCTCCCATGCTCCGTCTCAGTCCGTGTGCTTTACTCATATAGTCAACATCCGTACGAGTGTATACTGTTTACTATAGCATTGTAACTACGTCTGTGTGTGCTGTAACGTGTGAGTCCCTGTCTTGCACCCCAAAACACAAGGCTGAGTCTCAGTACTTTAGCAAAACCAGCTTTATTCAGCTTGAAAAAGGAACAGCACAGTTATTTATTGTAGCGGGATCTGACACTCTCCTATAGACAGACACAGCAATCAGGCAGGGTCGGGCCAGGTTAGTGGCCAAGTAGTACCGTGTCCTGCACCCATCAATGGCAGGCACTTTTAGCATGTCCGCGATCTTTTTAGATTCGCTTTTACGGCAAACTGCTACAGCTCTGGGAGCCTGCGGTTGCTTTGGGATGCTCTTCCACGTGTCGTCCCATTAGGTGGAATCCCAAAAGAGTTTAGAAACCTTACAATGCATAAAGCATTTCATTATTTTGTGTCCAAGTGTAGTGACTCTTCAGGCAAAAGCAACTGTCATTGGATAGCAACAGATAGCAGGGATTCCGTTAGTTAGAGTGAAAGTCATCCTGCACAATAACCCTCCTGTCTCTCGTCTCCCTCACACCAGCCAGGATTCATTTCAAAGGTACAGTGCAGGTTAATTTGTTTTATGTAATTTTACTTTATATTTTGTATTAATCATTTTTATATGAGTATCTTTGGGTTGTGGAACGAATCATCTGAGTTTCCATTATTTCTTATGGTGAAATTCGCTTTGATATATGAGTGCTTTGGACTACAAGCATGTTTCCAGAACAAATTATGCTCTCAATCCAAGGCTCCACTGTATGTGCATTGATGTGACAAACATATTAAACCTCAAAGGTGATAAATATAATGTACAGACGTTATTTTAATTCCCTTTTAAGATGGCCAATGCTGTGTATTTGTGCTGAAAAACTTTTTTGTTTTTTTTCAGTATATGTAGGCTACCTGTTGTCAACGCTCAGGGTACTGGCCAACAGAAAAGCTTCAGTCATGTCATGCCGACTACGCTGGGAGCCATTAATCGACTGATGAGTTGTTACGATTCAGTTTCCACATTGTGTGGATGTACATGCATAAAGCATAATATATCCTTGTCAACATAAAAATGTAAACAGGCAATTTGCAGCAGTGTTCAGTTTCCCTAATGTAATTGAGTCATTTGACTGCACTCATATTGCCATAAGGACACCAAGCAAGAGTGAAACTGCATTTGTTAACAATGCCATCTTTGATGCCAAGATGAGATTGACAAATATCATGACTTTTTGGCCTAAGTTTCCCGCTGATTCATTTATTTTGAGGCAAAGTAGCTTTAGTTGACATGTGGTAACTGGCTTGTTGGTAAGGTAACTCGATGAACCCTCAATGTTTCATATTACCTGTACTATTTATTGTACCAGCAATCAGGTAATAGTGACTAATCACTCAGATGCTAATGCATAATTACACCTTTCCCTGATCCTCAGAACGCAGAGGAGGAGCACTAGAGTGCTATATGGAGCACACCATAGGACTCCTAAATGCAGGTGTTAGTGGTGTAAGAAGGTGCTCTACCAGCCAATGAAAGTTGGCAACATCTTCATTGCATATGTATGAGATTGATTACCATAGTCCATATATGATTGTTTCAGGAAGTCAACTGGGTGGGGTTTGAGGCATGTTCACATGCGCACATTTATAAGATGATTGTGATTTATAAAGGGCAAAATTTTATGAATGAGCCTTGATTTTCTCCTTAACATCAAGAACATTTTAATTTCTATGAGGATATCTGACTTTCTTGTGTTATTATCTTAAATCCCAAATGTGTAAATTGGGCCCTGAGCCTTAACCCACATCATTTGGTGTTGTTATTTGTGTTTTAGGACAGTCAGTCAGTCAGTCATTGTCCAACCCGCTATATCCTAACATAAGGTCACGGGGGTCTGCTGGAGCCAATCCCAGCCAGCACAGGGTGCAAGGCAGGAACAAACCCCGGACAGGGCACCAACCCACTGCAGGGCACACACACTCCCACACACCAAGCACACACCAGGGACAATTTAGGATCGCCAATGCATCTAACCTGCATGGAGGAAACCCATGCAGACACAGGGAGAACAAGCAAACTCCACGCAGGGAGGATCTGGGAAGCAAACCTGGGTCTCCTTACTGCGAGGCAGCAGCACTTCCACTGCGCCACCGTGCTGCCCTGTTTTAGGACATCCCCTCATATTTGGATTAGAATTCTATGGCTTTTCTTTCCTTAGTTGACACCAAGGCTACATGGAAGTTAAGTTGGACAGCATTATCTTAGTGTCTGATTACTTGTTACTTTGGCCCTGTTCCAAAAGATGGGCATGACTGGTTAATCTGTTTCATTGATTGTAGACTGGCACCTTTTCCAGAGTTGTTTCGCACTGGTCCTGTCAGGATAGACTAATAATGATCCTTAAATTTGATTAAATGGTTTCCATTCTTTTGGTTTGGGATGGTTTCCTAGTTTTCCAAATGTTTTTTCTCAAACCTTCTTTAACAATTTGACCTCCAATTAGAACCATTTGTTTGTATTTATTCATATTACTAATTAAGTTAAAAAATAAAAGAAAGTTTATTAATTTCTGTGTATTGTCTGACACTCTCTGCTGTTAGCATGGTTCTTGGGGTTGCATCTCTGGAGAGCTAAAAATCGCCTTACTCTGTCAGTCATCCTCTGGCCCTTGTTGGGTAGTTGCTCACCATTATGTTCCCATGACTCATGGACTTTTATTAGAGTATCTCATTTTTTTCTCTGATATAATGGTTCTAGTTCAATTTCATTACAGCTGTGGTGTGGGCTGTAGCTGCTTGTAAACTGCAGCTTACTGTTGCATTTTCTTTGTCATTATATAACATTTAATTACGAGAATGACCCACTCTCCCACTCTTGTAAATTCCTACACCAGCATATGTTGATATTCTACCTCTAAAACCCAAACGTCTGTCATTTGTGCACTAACTTTGACTTTCATGCTTTAGAATTCTCTTGTGTTTACTGTGTTCTCTTTAACATTCATTTAGATTGTGATGCACTTTATCTTTATTGATACCCAGATTTTAAACAGAGGGGCCTGTACTTTAGAGCTCTTTTCCTAATGTCTACATGAGTCCATCTGCACTGCCTGTAAAAGTATTTATGCACTTGGAAGTTTTCACATTTTATTGTTACACAACATGACTCTTATTAATAGAAAATATCAAAATAAATACAAATCTCTGTAAAGTGATCTAAATTAATCACCAGTGTTGTGCAAGTTCACACCTCACAAGAACTAGCTCAAAGTTCAGTTCACATAAATTAAAATGAATAAATTCACGTTCATAGTTCACCATTTTAATTTTGAACTAGTTCGTGTTCAGTTCATTTTGTATTTTTTAAGGAGTGAGAATAAATTAACCATTAGTTTATTTTTTTCAATTTTGCATGCCTTATATTAGACTATTACAGTGTTCTTGAATAAAATACAATAATTATGAAGGCTTTTTTATTTAAATACAATTTATTGAGTTATACCCAGCAACAAACACATATAACCATATATGCTAATATCCTCTCGGATAAATTACCACTCTATTTCAAACCATGTGACACAAATGGTGACTTTTGACACTGCCGGTCAAAATCTGTGTCACGTATTACGTGTCTAACGGGGAAAAATATAAAGTGGCCTCACGAAGTACAACATTTTCCTAAAAGCAAAGTGGAGCTTCACCGCACGCTCCTGTCAGCGGGGTGCAGCTTAAGTACAAGCAGGCAGACACAGACAGTGCCTATTTGATTTTACGTTATTTTTTCCGAACACAAATAAATGGCAAAAAATTTGTACAAATAAATATTTATAAAAATCCACTATTTGTTCTTATCTGAATACTGTATTCAGATTCGGCTCCAACCCTACATTACAGGGTAAGGCAAAACGTTTAATCTGGACCTAAGCCAGATCCAGAATTTTACATAAAACTAAACTAGCTCACGCTCAAGTTCTTCACTTGCAAATACATTACGTTAAGTTCACCATTCTTAAAAATATTAGCTTGTTCAATGAACGTGCTCTTTTGAACTAGTTAATTCACAACACTGTTAATTACAAATATAAAACACACAAAAAAATTGATTGCATAAGTGTGACACACCTAAATCATTACTGCTGCAGCCAATTGGTTTTACAAGCCCCATAATTAGTTCAATGGAGACCACCTGTCTATAGTTTCAGTTGATTGGAATGTAATGCACCTTATCTAGAAGGGCCAGTGAGTCAGTATGGTGGCCTAAGCTATACAATGAAGAACACTCCAAGCATCTCTTTGAAAAGGTGAGTGAAAAGCTTGGGTATGAACTCAAGAAGATATTCAAATCAATGAATATCCCTTGGTGTCCAGTTAAATCCAGTTAAGTGTGGCACAGCTGTAAATTCTCCTAGAGTGGGTCACCCACAGCAATTGAGTGAGTGTGCAAGAAGAAGACCAGTGAGGGAGGTCACTTAGAGACCTCTGACAGCTCTGAATTAGTGAGACGCTACAGAGTCTGAGATTAGAGATGTTTGTTTTCCAGCAAGACAACAAGCCCAAGTATAAAACCAAAGCTGCTACACAGGAATGGCTTAAAAACAACAATGTGAATGTCCTGGAGTGGCCAAGTCAGAGTCCAGATCCCGATCCAATTGAGAACTTGTGGCTGGGCTTGAAAAAGGCTGTTCACTCATGAACACCATGCAGCTTGACAGAGTTTCAGCAGCTTTGCAAAGACGAATGTGGAAAAATGGCCGTGTCCGCATGTGCAGATATGTTTTGTATTTGTAATTAATTTAGATTATGTTGCAAAGATCTGTTTTCATTTGACATTAAAGAGCCATTTTCTGTTGATTAGTTTTAAAACATCCAGATTAAATCCACTGTGATTCAATAAATTCAATAAATTTGAAAACTTGAGGCTTTTTATAGGCACTGTACAGCAAATTTGATAACCTGCCCTTTCTTCCTCACATTTTTGGTTGTGTTTCACTCAATTTGATCCTTTTTAAAGTCACTCTTTATTATGTGCACTGATGATACCTATTTGTCAAATGCCAGTGTCAGACTACCTCAAAACATGAGAAATGGTTGTGTCATGATGATGATTTAAAACTGCTTGAGCCACTGTGTGTTACTTGGTGCTCAGTTGGTTTTATTATTTTTCATGTTAACTTATTATTATTTCTGTTGCATCATTACACTGCTATGTTGTTGTTGAGTGCTACTAGAGTCGCCCATCAAAAGCCTTGCTTGTGTTGCAATGCATGACATTCTTGTGAAATTCATATACATGATGGCAATTTGCAGAGTTTAGTGTGCAAGCTTTGGAGAAACTTGCAAAACAAACCAAGTTTTTTTATTTATTTTTGGCCACAATTTTTGTTTCAGTGTCTTGACTACTAGTACCTTTTGTGTTTTGTAGTTATTGACTTCTGACTATGAGTTCCTCTACTGGTTTATTTATAAAGCTTTTCATTCCCCAGACTCAAAAATATTCATCAACAAAAAACACTTGGAGTTAGTACACTGCTAGCCATTAATACTGGACATTTGATTTCAAACTGATATGGATACATGGTGTACCAATAATCAGTATTTGGCATATCCACAGGTGGCAGTAATAGAATGTATGTCATCTGGCATACATAGGAAGAGATGTATGCTATGCAGCCTCTATATGTGCTCAAAGTTCATCCGTGGGTCTCTGCCATGCCAGTCGTCATCCAACCAGGTCCTAGACATGCTCAATTTGGGGACAAATCCTAGAAATGTGTGAGTCAGGGAAGAAGTTATACATGGTGGACATCCAGGACATTCATGCTACATGTGGTTGAGCATTGTTCTGTTGGAAAATGGCACAGAGGACCCTTTGTAGATATGGTGCTGCCTCAGCTTTAAACACCTCTATTTCTGGCTGACTGGTTGGCCAAGGTACTAGTAATGAGGTACTAGTAATGTGCATTAGGCAGGAATGGGAGTGGAATCCAGTGGTACCCTACATCATAACCCCTGGTGCTGGGCCAGTATGCCTCTGCAAAATGCATGCCCCCAGGGACATTTTGTTGCAATACCTCCATTCATGGATCCATTCATTATGGTGCAGTCAATTAAACCAAGACTTGTCTCCCTTGCTCAAAGTGCAGGAGCTGGACTTATGGCTGTCATCTTTTTGGTGCCTCAATGTATACCAATTGCCAGCAGTCCCTCCATGAGGTTTTCTTTGCAGGAGCCTTTTAAGCCCACTGTGGGAAAGTCTATGGGCCATGACGCACACATCATTTTCATTTGTATATACAGGTGCCGGTCATAAAATTAGAATATCATGACAAAGTTGATTTATTTCAGTAATTCTATTCAAAAAGTGAAACTTGTATATTAGATTCATTCATTACACACAGACTGATGTATTTCAAATGTTTATTTCTTTTAATTTTGATGATTATAACTGACGACTAATGAAAGTCCCAAATTCAGTATCTCGGAAAATTAGAATATTGTGTAAAGGTTCAATATTGAAGACACCTGGTGCCACACTCTAATCAGCTAATTAACTCAAAACACCTGCAAAAACCTTTAAATGGTCTCTCAGTCTAGTTCTGTAGGCTACACGATCATGGAGAAGACTGCTGACTTGACAGTTGTCCAAAAGACGACCATTGACACCTTGCACAGGGAGGGTCCGTACCTCAGAGTGGTCCAAAGTTATTTTCTCTGATGAAAGTAAATTTTGCATTTCCTTTGGAAATCAAGGTCCCAGAGTCTGGAGGAAGAGAGGAGAGGCACAGAATCCACGTTGCTTGAGGTCCAGTGTAAAGTTTCCACAGTCAGTGATGGTTTGGGGTGCCATGTCATCTGCTGATGTTGGTCCATTGTGTTTTCTGAGGTCCAAGGTCAACACAGCCGTCTACCAGGAAGTTTTAGAGCACTTCATGCTTCCTGCTGCTGACAAACTTTATGGAGATGCAGATTTCATTTTCCAACAGGACCTGGCACCTGCACAAAGTGCCAAAACTACCAGCACCTGGTTTAAGGACCATAGTATCCCTGTTCTTGATTGGCCAGCAAACTCGCCTGACCTTAACCCCATAGAAAATCTATAGGGTATTGTGAAGAGGAAGATGCGATACGCCAGACCCAACAATTCCGAAGAGCTGAAGGCCACTATCCGAGCAACAAGGGCTCTCATAACACCTGAGCAGTGCCACAGACTGATCGACTCCATGCCACGCCGCATTGCTGCAGTAATCCAGGCCAAAGGAGCCCCAACTAAATACTGAGTGCTGTACATGCTCATACTTTTCATGTTCATACCTTTCAGTTGGCCAACATTTCTAAAAATCCTTTTTTTGCATTGGTCTTAATTGATATTCTAATTTTCTGAGATACTGAATTTGGGACTTTCATTAGTTGTCAGTTATTATCATCAAAATTAAAAGAAATAAACATTTGAAATAAATCAGTCTGTGTGTAATGAATAAATCTAATATACAAGTTTCACTTTTTGAATGGAATTACTGAAATAAATCAACTTTGTCATGATATTCTAATTTTATGACCGGCACCTGTATACTGCACTTATAAATATTTCACTCTCTATTATGACCTATCCATCCTGCAAAATTCAGACCAACATGACATTTCTTGGTGTTTCAGTTTTAATAGTCAGCAGGTTATTTGTCTGCTTGCCACAGCAAGTTGATTCTTTTATTGACTGAACATCTACTGATTTCACAATTACTTATAGACTTCCATGGCCCCTGCTGTGTTTTCATCAATACTTTGCCAGCAGCCATACCACATGCACTTCAGAACAGGTAATCCATCTGAAGCTAAGCATATTCTGGCCCAGCCAGTACTTGGATGGGAAACCAACCAGGAAAAGGTTGGTTTGCTGCTGGAAGAGGTGTTACCATGTGGTCTGAATGTAGACCCGGTATAGTGACAGGGACACTGTGCTGTTAAAATGGTGTTGTTCTTCAAAAGAGATGGAACACTGAGGTCCTGACTCTCTATGGTAATAAAAGATCCCTGGGTATCCCTCAAAAAGTGTAGGGTGTATCCTGATGTCCTGTCTAAATTGCCCACCACGGCCTAGTCATTCTGGATTCCTAATCATCCCATGTCTCTAGCTTGCTAACTATCTCTCACCCCTTCTCCACCTAACAGCTAATGTGTGGTGAGCATACTGGTTACCTAGCTGCTGTCACATCATCTAGGTAAATTTGGCACATTACTGGTAGTTGAAGTGGCTACCCACTAACTATGCAAAGTGCTTAAAGTAGTGAGAAAAGCGTAATATAAATGTAAAGAATTATTATTATTTTGGTGCAAAAAAGGATGACAGAGTATTTAGCACTACTGCTTTTATATCATCAGTTCAGTTTAATTGGTGCGAGTTTATCAGTGGGCCATGCAACAGTCTGCTTTGTTCCTGCTTTGAACCACATATAGACAGGATGGACTGTGGACCCCTCCACAACCCTGTGTTGTATTTAGTGGGTTTCTTAGACCAGTCCACTAAAATATCGTCGCATTTACAACCCTGGTTTGGCTTACAATGCCTGCTTCACAAAATTCCAGAGTCCACGCTTCTAATACTGGAATGCTCCCTGCTTGGCGATGACGTCACACTTTCCCGGTTTCCATACAACACCAGACTGCTAGAACATTTCCAGGAGCGCACAGCTGTGTGTTCCTATTCCTGACATGTTCCCAGGCCCACAAGAAGCTGTGCTTCTGATTTTGGAACTTCCCCCAGTCCGCCCTGGCTGCCCGCTTCTGTGCCTGGAACATCCCCAGGTCTGATCTGCAGCTGAGCAGCTTTCTTCTTGGCTTTGAGAAGAGCTCTTTTACAGAGCAGAAATTCATCTGCAAGCGATAAATATTGTCCCGGACTCAGATTTATTACCTGAATTGGAAACAAGCAACAGATGGGCTTTGTTTGGGGAATGCTGCCGCACTATTATGGATTGGAGATATCAAAGCGTTAGAACAGAACCAGACCGCTTAGAGTGACACCCAAACAGTTGTCTCACCTCTCTGCAGTGTGCAGACTCATTTTTTGGACGCTTCCCCTGTCTTTTGCTGTGTGCCAATCATAATTCAGCACTTGCGTCTATACTATAAATATTTTCAACTCTCTCTTTAAAGTGCCTGATCTTGCCTCATTTGTCTCTTGTGGGTTTACCAGTTCTCCTTTCTTTCTCTTTGAAATTGCACATTGTCTCAGGTGCAGGTTGCATATGTTATTCAGTATTCCTCTGACCTGACTGTAAGTATTCTGGGTTTTCTTTCTCCATCTCTTGGATACAACACGTGCAGCTTATAGACTGTCTTGGTGCGGCTCCTCATACACATCCCTGCTGGAAATACCTTGGCAAAATATCAGTTACTGAAATTAAAATACCACCTTATCGATGCAGATTATACATCTTCTAGAGTGTATCACTGACATGAATTTAGTGTGCGGAGTGGTCTCCATCTCGCTGTTACTTCTCATGTATTTTCTGGGCTCTCATTACACTTTTGCTAATTGAACCTTCCAATCTGTCCTTTGAAATAACTTGCAAGGGCTCCAGCCATTAAATGAAAGTGTTTTCTGTCAGAGACTTTGGGTGACATGCAGCATTCACAACCCTTTTACGTCGCAATGATCAATCAGACAATAGGTGCTGGTGCCTGGTCTGATTGTTATAATAATAATAATAATTCTTTGCATTTCTATAGTGCTTTCTCACTACTCAAAGTGCTCAGCAATTGCAGGTTAAGGGCCTTGCTCAAGGGCCCAACAGAGCAGAGTCCCTTTTGGCATTTACGGGATTCGAACCGGCAACCTTCCGATTGCCAGTGCAAATCCCTAGCCTCAGAGCCACCACTCTGCCATGTAGTGATACTTTCTGTAAAGTACAGTCATATACACTCACTGAACACACCTGCTTATCCTTTCAATTATCTAATTAGCCAATCATGTGGCAGCAGCGCAATGCATAAAATCATCCAGATGCAGCATTTAATGTTTACAGCAAACACCAAAATGGGGAAAAAATGTGATCTCAGTCATTGAGAATATCTATAACTGCTGATCGGCTAGAATTTTCACACAGAAGAGTCTGTATGGTGTAGGAGGTACACAGGATGGAATGAGCACCCCGGTGAGGAGTCCAGAAGATCCCTTACCTGGACAGGATGCCCTGTAGGAACATAAAGGCATCCCGTCCAAGAAAGGATATGCAGTTGCACCAGGACTAGGCAGCCCTAAAGGGTGGATGGAGGGTGGAGAATGGTGCCTGGCATCTCTGCAATAGGAACAAAGCAGGATGTTTTCTGTAGCAGCAGAACTTTCTGGAGCCTTTGGGACAGGCGTAACGGGTGACAGAGGATACCATAACGTTGGACACAACAGGCCTTAAGACCTCGATGACTGACTCTATTTGGTTCAGGGGCTTTTCCTGTGTGTAGCTTCCTCAGTTGTCTCCTTACTTGATCTTCAGTTATTGACAGCCCATAGTGATTGTCCGAGTGATGGATTGGTCACTGGCGATTCCATTTGATGTGTTAGGAGTTGCTGATATACTAGAGATGGTGTGAGGAGACTGGTCATTGGAAGAAGCTGGCAGTGGGAGAGGAAGCCCATTAAAATTGTTTCAGGATGTTAGCCTTGTTTGCATCCCTGTGTAGCATCTGAGCCCTGGATTGCTTGAGTCTAGTAATTATAAACTGCAAGTTCCTGATTTTAGAAGAAGTAGGAATATTTTTAAAAGCATTTCTTCACAAAATGGACTTAAGGGTGATGACTAAACTGGAAAGTTCAGTTTACATATGCACACACTTACCCAAGAGTATAGAGAACACTGCAGGGCCAATTTGTCCAGCCTCTCAGCCAGAAACAGGCTTGCTGTACCCAGCATTAAGTCAGTTTCACATACTACAAGAAGAAGTATTTATCCAGATAAGCAATTACAATAAGCATATCACAAAAAAAATGTAAAGAAATTACTTAAGAATACAAAGTTGAGGAGATGTAAATGTTCCTGAAAATCGTTACACTGCTTCTTATTAACATTTCCGAATTTGACAGATTTTGTACAGTTTCTCACTTACATATCCTAAGGGACTTCAGTCTTTGGTATGAAAATCATATTTGATTTTGATGTTTTGTGGGATAAATGTTAAAGAGTGTTTTCGTAACATAACATGCTCTAATGGAATGAAAAACTTGCCTGATTGAGACTGCCTTACTAATGCAGGTTACAGGTGTGCTAGAAGACCTTTGACATGACTTGGCTGAGTTCCACTATGTTCTCTGTCGCTGTGTGTATTCGGCTTGCCATTGTTTCAGACCGTGCTGATCTTTTTATACCGCTCATTAGTGTTATCTCATACTGTTTTTATAGTGCTCTTGATGCTCAGGAATATTTCTCATATATCATAAGGGGTCACTTGTCTGGACCTCACATCTAATTATGACATGTGCAATACACATTTTAAAGTGTGTTCCTGCAAAGTGAATCATAGAGCATATGAGAACATAAGGGCAACCATTAAGAAAGATATCAGGGAGGCTAAAAGACAGTTGGAGAGGAATATAGCAGATAAGGCGAAAGAAGACCCTAAGAGATTCTTTCAGTATTTTAGTAGTAAAAGGTCAGTCAAGGAGGAGGTGAAGTGCATCAGGAACAGTAAAGGGGAATTAAAACATACAGAAATGAAATAGTGGATGCCCTAAACTTACATTTTTCTGAGTTGTTCACAAGTGAGCAAGTAGATAACCTCCCAGAGGTAAACGCGACTACTAAGGAGGTACTGAGGGATTTGGAAATTGTAGAAGGAGAAGTACTGCTCAGATTAAGCAGGCTGAAACCAAATAAATCACAAGGACCAGATAATATTATCCTTGAGTTCTTAAGGAGGCTAGAGAGTAAATATATAAACCCGCATATTTTTAGGAAGTCACCGTGCACTGGAGAGATTCCAAAGGACTGGAAAATGGCAAATATCATCCCATTATATAAAAAGAGTGACAGGGCAGATCCAAGCAACTATAGGCCAATAAGCTTAATATGCATCACAGGAAAATTAATGGAAGGAATTATTAAGGATAAGATTGAGCAGCACATGGCAAGGACAGGAGTTATTCTGAACAGTCAGCATGGGTTCAGAAGAGGGAGGTCATGTTTTACTAACATGCTGGAAGTCTATGAGGATGCAAGAAAAGGATAAGATCAAAGTGGAGCATATGATATTATTTTTCTTGACTTTCAGAAACTATTTGATAAGGTGCCACATGAGAGGTTGGGCATCAAACGAAAAGAAGTGGGAGTTCAGGGTGTTGTTTTTAGATGAGTGCAGAATTGGCTCAGACACGGGAAGCAGAGGGTGATGGTGTGAGGAACGTCATCAGAATTGGCCGATGTTAAGAGTGGTGTTCCATAGGGGTCAGTGCTAGGGCCGCTGCTATTTTTAATATATATAAATGTTTTAGACAGGGATATAAGTAACATGCTAGTTAAGTTTGCAGATGATATCAAGATAGGTGGATTAGCAGATAATTTGGAATCCCTTATATCATTACAGAAGGACTTGGATAGCATACAGTCTTGAACAAATTTGTAGCAGATGAAATTTTAATGTCAGTAAATGTAAAGTATTACACATAGGAAGTAAAAATGTTAGGTCTGAATACACAATGGGCGGTTGGAAAATCGAGAGTACACCTTATGAGGATTTAGAAGTCATAGTGGACTCTAAGCTAACAACTTCCAGACAGTGTTCAGAAGCCATTAAGAAGGCAAACAGAATGTTAGATTATATGGCACAATGTGTGGAGTACAAAACATGGATGTTGTGCTCAACCTTTATAATGCACTGGTGAGGCCTCATCTTGAGTACTGTGTGCAGTTTTGGTCTCCAGACTACAAAAAGGACATAGCAGCGCTAGAAAAGGTCCAGAGAAGAGCGATTAGGCTGATTCCAAGGCTACAGGGGTTGAATTATGTGGAAAGATTAAAAGAGCTGAGCCTTTACAGTTTGAGCAAAAGAAGATTTAGAGGTGACATGACTGAAGTGTTTAAAATTATGAAGGGAATTAGTACAGTGGATCAAGACTTGTATTTTAAAATGAGTTCATCAAGAACACGTGAACACAGTTGGAAACTTGTTAAGGGTAAATTTTGCACAAATATTACGATGTTTTTCTTTACACAAAGAATGATAGACAGCTGTAATAAGCTACCAAGTAGTGTGGTAGACAGTAAGACGTTAGGGACTTTCAAAACTCGACTTGATGTTTTTTGGAAGAACTAAGTGGATAGGACTGGGGAGCTTTGTTGGGCTGAATGGCCTGTTCTTGTCTAGATTGTTCTAATGTTCTCTCTCTGGCATTTCTAGCAAGGTCCTCAAATCACAAGGATGAAAGTCATTTTCAACAGGGCATACAAGTTCTAGAATACCTTCTTGGTATTGTAAACGTTCCACACTTTCTGTCTGACACAACGCACAGAGTGCATGGCCAGGATGTCGCCTCCTTGCTTCTAGTAAATATTTCAGGATGTCTTTCTGAAGCATCACAAAGGTGTACTAGTAAGTGGAGTTAGTGCCGTGCCCAATATACTGTATACCAGAGTGATATAAAGATGCAGACATACAGTAAGTAAGGTAAATCAGGAATTTCATTGACAGAACTAAACCCTAAGGGACATCAGCGCCCCTGAGAATGCCCACACCATATCTTGTCGTTACCTATACCTACTCAAATCAGCTATGTGGAGTTTGTATTGGCTCCAGCTTCCCACACCACTAATTTGAAACAGTGAGTTCAGTAAATGAATGTTAGGATGAATTAATAAGCTGAAGCCCAGTTCTGCTACCTAAAACCTGCTGCCGTAAAGATCAGCAAAGTACTCTACATCTGTTATATCTTTAAAGAGATGGTGCAAGTCAAATTTTTGTCTTTTTATCCCCTAGATTTTAATGAGTGCCAGCGGAAAAGAGACAAACGTCTTTGCCAGCAGTCATGCCAGAACACCATTGGCAGCTTCACCTGTTTCTGCAGGCCTGGCTACCGACTCAGCGCTGATAGAGTTAATTGTGAAGGTGAGGGTACACAGACTGAAGACTGTGTCTGGTATACTAATATATGTGAATTACAATTTTCTAGAGTTTGTGATTTATAGTAAATATTCCTTGTTTCAGAACCTAATTATTGTGGGTGCTGAATACCACAAAATCATACTATCACTGAATTCATAATGCTGAAAAGCATCATGCCTTTGGAGATTCATTCTGACATAGTACTGTATGTACCAGGGGCATTTCCCCTTCGTATTCTGCAGTAAATAGTTGTGCTACAGAATTATATCATGGCAGGGCATCTTTTGAGGTCTGGCCAACCTATCTACATCATGTTTTAAATGTGGAACAAAATATGGAGAATTGAAGAGTCCCAGTATATGAGACAGCAGACATTATAGGTATTAATCATGAGTCAGTTGAATCCATTATTTATCAACAATTAAACCTGACTAAGGTCTTGGCATACTGGCTGTTGAGAATGTTGTCTCCTGTAATAAAGCATCAGCACATCTAGTGTCTCAGACAGATCTAATGGATTTGGAGTGGAAGAAATTTTACAAGCATTTCATAACTGTAGCTAAAAATTGGAAACATCATTATGACCCAGAGTTCAAACAAAAATCAAAACGACAGACAGACTATGATTCTGTAACACCAAAAAAATCAAGGTCCACACCAGTTGATGCAAGGTCATGTGCACAGAATTTTACCATATATTTAAGATGCGGTCCATATTGATTACATTCTTCAGAAAACGCAATATAAGCAGCTACATTTATGCTGATTTATTTGATCTTATGCAGTAGTCAATCAGGGAAAGCAGCGAGGAAACCTGTAATAAGTCCTCTTACTGCTTAATGACACGCTGTTCGGGTTGCAAAGACCACTCTGCAGACTGTTGATATGAAGGGACACCATGCCCCCATTTTCTCCATACTTTGCTTTATGTGACTACCACATATTCCCTAATCTGGGAGGCTACACATGAATCTCTACACCACTGATGAATTTGCCAGCTGCAGAGCAGGTGCTTAAGCAAAAATATTTTTCCTAGAATGGCACAGAAAACAGTTGTGATCATTGTAGCAGTGTATTGACGTTCCCAAAGATTATGCTGAAAATAAAAGTGGTTTGGTTCTCTCAATAGGTGAAAACTTTTTTGATCACTCCTCATATACAGTGGGTACGGAAAGCATTCAGACCCCCTTCAGTTTTTCACTCTTTGTTATATTGCAGCCATTTGCTAAAATCATTTAAATTAATTTTTTCTCTCATTAATGTACACACAGCACCCCAGATTGACAGACAAAAAACAGAATTTTTAAAATTGTTGCAGATTTATTAAAGAAAAACTGAAATATCATATGGTCCTAAGTATTCAGACCCTTTGCTCAGTATTTAGTAGAAGCACCCTTTTGAGCTAATACAGCCATGAGTCTTCTTGGGAAAGATGCAACAAGTTTTTCACACCTGGATTTGGGGATCCTCTGCCATTCCTCCTTGCAGATCCTCTCCAGTTCTGTCAGGTTGTATGGTAAATGTTGGTGGACAGCCATTTTTAGGTCTCTCCAGAGATGCTCAATTGGGTTTAAGTCAGGGCTCTGGCTGGGCCATTCAAGAACAGTCACAGAGTTGTTGTGAAGTCACTCCTTCGTTATTTTAGCTGTGTGCTTAGGGTCATTGTCTTGTTGGAAGGTAAACCTTCGGCCCAGTATGAGGTCCTTAGCACTCTGGAGAAGGTTTTTGTCCAGGATATCCCTGTACTTGGCCGCATTCATCTTTCCCTCGATTGCAACCAGTCGTCCTGTCCCTGCAGCTGAAATACACCCCCACAGCATGATGCTCCCACCGCCATGCTTCACTGTGGGGACTGTATTGGACAAGTGATGAGCAGTGCCTGGTTGTCTCCACACATACCGCTTAGAATTAAGGCCAAAAAGTTCTATCTTGGTCTCATCGGACACCTGAAGGACTCTGAGATGGTGAGAAATAAGATTCTCTGTCTGATGAGACCAAGATAGAACTTTTTGGCCTTAATTCTAAGCGGTATGTGTAGAGACAACCAGGCACTGCTCATCACTTGTCCAATATAGTCCCCACAGTGAAGCATGGCGGTGGCAGCATCATGCTGTGGGGGTGTATTTCAGCTGCAGGGACAAGACGACTGGTTGCAATCAAGGGAAAGATGAATGCGGCCAAGTACAGGGATATCCTGGACAAAAACCTTCTCCAGAGTGCTAAGGACCTCAGACTGTGCCGAAGGTTTACCTTCCAACAAGACAATGACCCTAAGCACACAGCTAAAATAACGAAGGAGTGGCTTCACAACAACTCTGTGACTGTTCTTGAATGGCCCAGCCAGAGCCCTGACTTAAACCAAATTTAGCATCTCTGGAGAGACCTAAAAATGGCTGTCCACCAACGTTTACCATCCAACCTGACAGAACTGGAGAGGATCTGCAAGGAGGAATGGCAGAGGATCCCCAAATCCAGGTGTGAAAAACTTGTTGCATCTTTCTCAAGAAGACTCATGGCTGTATTAGCTCAAAAGGGTGCTTCTACTAAATACTGAGCAAAGGGTCTGAATACTTAGGACCATGTGATATTTCAGTTTTTCTTTTTTAATAAATCTGCAACAATTTCAAAAATTCTTTTTTTTGTCTGTCAATCTGGGATGCTGTGTGTACATTAATGAGGGAAAAAAATTAATTTAAATGATTTTAGCAAATGGCTGCAATATAACAAAGAGTGAAAAATTGAAGGGGGTCTGAATACTTTCCGTACCCACTGTATATATTGTGTATTCATTCCAGACAAATGCTTTCTCCATAGATGCTCTAGAGCATGGTGGCACATGTTGTGCCATGTATTGTGCTGCTTCCTTCCTGCTGTAGGAACCTGTCTGAGTAGAGTTTGCAGGCAGCACTCCCCATGTTAATGGAGATTTTTTTCTGCATCCCAAAGATGTGAGTTAGTTTCATTGACGACTCTAAATTGGTTTTAGTGAGTGTTGTTAACTACAATAGACTGGGATCTTGCCCAGAGCTTGTGTCAGTGATGTTAAATAATAAGATCTGGTGTCCCCATTCATCTACAATTGATTCAGTGGTCCAGCAAATGGACATAAGGGCAGTTTCCTGATTAACTTGCATTTCATTTGCTTTTCATGAGAATGACCCATTCATGACATTTCTTATTGATGATGATACTGAGTGGGAAAGTTTTCAAATGTCCTCTTCCTCCTTCTCCTTTCTTTATCTACAGATGTGGATGAGTGCAGGGAAGATGTTTCTCTCTGTCCTGGTAGGTGTAGGAACACTCGTGGATCTTATCGCTGCTCTTGTCCTGAAGGTTTTACACAAGTAGGAAACAATTGTCAAGGTATGTCAACCTATACTCACTGTTAAGCACATTGAAAGGGTCTACTTCAAAGTGCAAGTATTTCATCCACCTTCTGGCCTGTTCCTCTCTTAAATCCTAATGACTGTGTTTATCTCTCATATTTTAATACAGATTCAAATGCACACAAGGAGGAATCATCCCTCTATTCATAGGTTTTCCGAAAACACTTAATCGAGTTTAACAGTCCCAGAGGAAGCAGAGCCCATTATAGAACCATAAAAGAGCAGGCAGCATCCAACACTAGATGGAGCATTGTTTCAATAAAATGCCCACTAAACCCATAAACTGCCATAACCTCACACTAAGCTAAGTTTCTTATCTTTCTGAACACCCTTCCCCTGCACTGTTTGGAGATGTTTGGGACAGGAAAACCCCATATTAATTAGTTACCCATTAAAAAGACAATATAAAAGTTTAGTGAAGACCCAGATAATCTGTTTTAGAAGAGTATTAATTATTTTTGTCAACTTGAGAAAAACGTTTATGCAGTTTCTAGTAGGGCGGCATGGTGGTGCAGTGGTAGCGCTGCTGCCTCGCAGTTAGGAGACCTGGGTTTGCTTCCCAGGTCCTCCCTGCATGGAGTTTCCATGTTCTCCCCGTGTCTCCGTGAGTTTCCTCAGGTTGCTCCGGTTTCCTCCCACAGTCCAAAGACATGCAGGTTAGGTGCATTGGCGATCCTAAATTGTCCCCAGTGTGTGTGTGTGTGTGTGCCCTGCGATGGGTTGGCATCCTGCCCGGGATTTGTTCTTGCCTTGCTGGGATTGGCTCCAACAGACCCTCGTGACCCTGTGTTAGGATATAGTGGGTTGCAAAATGACTGACTAACTGACAGTTTCTAGTAGGTAAAATTGATTTTTCTAATTTTAAATAGATAAGAGATGTTCCCCATTAAGTTGTGAGACTGGATTAGAAATTCTAACGGAGTTAGATAAAATAAGATCATAAACAAGCAGCTTAGCCACAACAGATGTTTCATGACAGGATGTTATTCCATTAGGTGTTATTTCAAATAAGGTTTTGAAGTAATTATAAGTCCAAAACTTTTTGGCAAATAAGATCTGAATGTAGGACATTCACAAAAGCCATGACATAGTGAGGTAGGCCCTAGATGGCATCATTAACAGTTTAGGTCTTGCCCTGGATATATTTTAGATAAACCTGGTTGAGGTAAGTGTATTTGATCCACAATGTTTACCTGAATTATACGTTTTGCCCAAATTGATGAAGAGAGTATTTTCAGCCCCATCAAGGACATGTAATGAGGTTAAATATTTTGCTCCTGAGGGACTATGATGCAAATGAGGCATTTTATAATTAACATAAATATGTATATTGTATATTTTCTGTTTTCTGATCATTTTGATATTGATTACTCACCCAGCTTAATTCCATTCTGTACTGTATATTTTCTTATGTACAATTTCTTTTAAAGGTTCTTGGTGATTTATATTCACAATAGCAGTTTGCAGATCACTGCTTGCCTGTTGAAGGGTTCACTATTTGGCTTTCATTAATTAGATTACAGTCATCTGGTATATTGAACTGTTTATCCACAATGTTTTGGTCCAAGGCCAGCTTAATGAGCAGGTAATTTAGCTCACCTCAGTCTGCTGAACTTGCAAGACCCTTCGGACAAAGCTAGCTAAATACATTGCCAACAGAAAGTATGCAGAACCCTTCACTTTTTATTTATTTTGTTGTTGTGCTGCCTTATGCTAGAAGTGTTTAAATTCAATTTTTGCCTCATCAAACAACACTCAATATGGCAAAGTGAAAACAGGATTTTATGGAGCCTTTGAAAATGTGTTAAAAATAAAAAAAACTGAAATATTCAATTCATGCAAGTATTGAGAACGTTTGCTTTGACACTTAAAATTTGTCTCAGGTGCAAACTATTGATCTTCGTTGAGAGGTTTCAACACCTTGTTTAGAGTCTTCAGTACCTGTGATCATTTCAGCTGATTGGACATGATTAGGAAAGGCACACACCTGTATTGAAAACACTGACAATGTGCATCAGAGCAAAAACCAAGCCATGACGTCAAAGGAATTGCATGCAAAGCTTAGAAACAAAATTATTTGGAGGCATAGAGCTAGGGAAGCCTACAAAGAATGTCTTCAGTATTGAAGGTTCCCAAGAGCACAGCAGCCTCCATAATTCTTAAGTAGAATAAGTATGGAACAATCACATTTTAGAGATGGCTGCCCAGCCAAACTAAGGTTTCATGGGAGAAGGGTCTTTGTTAGAGAAGTAACCACGAACCCGATAGTGACTCTGTCTGAGCTCCAGAGAACCTCTGTGTAGATGAGAAAAAACTTGGAAAGAAAGACAACCACCACAGCAATAATCCCCTAATTTGGGTTTATTAGCAGAGTGGTCAGACAACACATGAAAACCCTCTTGGAGTTTACAAAAAGGCACCAAAAGTAATCACAGACTGTGTGAACCATGATTCTTTGGACACCTGAAACCAGACACCATTCCATCTGTAAAGCGTGGTGGTGGCAACATCATGCGATGGGGTTGTTTTTCAGCGGTAGGGACTGGGAGATTGCTCAGGACTGAAGAAAGTTGAATGGAGGGAAATCCAGAGATATCCATAATGAAAACCAGCTCCAGAGCATGCTAGGCCTCAAACTGAACTATAAGTTTACATTCCAACAGGATGATAACCTTAAGCTCAAAGCAAAGACAACACAGGAGTGGCTTAGGGTCAACCCTGTGAATGTTCTTCAGTGGTCCATCCAGAGCCCATACTTGAGCCCTATCAAACATCTCTGGACAGACCTGAAAATAGCTGTCGACTGATGGTCTCCATCCAACCTGACTGAGCTTGAGAGGATCAACAGAGAAGAACAGCAGAACATCCCCAAATCCAGATGTGTGAAGCTTGCCACGTCATATCCAAAAAGACTCCAAGACATATTCACTGCCAATGGGGCCTCAACTAAGTACTAAGTAAGCTGCCTGGATAGTTGTGTCAGTGTGATATTTAAGTTTTTTTTATTTTGAATTATTTTGCAAAAATTTCTAATATCTTGTTTTCAGTCTGTGATGCTGGGGTAGTGAGGGTTGTTTGATAAAAGATTTTAGCCCAAGGTTGCAGTGTAACAGAATGTGAAAAAAGTGAAGGGGTCTTTTGGAAGGTAATATATTTCATATTTAACCTCACTGTAGCTATGTTTTCCCAAAATTACCAAAGTTCTGCAGATTTAATTTGCATCATGGGAGTCTAGCACTAGCCTGACATGTTGAAATGATTCCACAGACCAAATATCTTCGTTTTTAAAAGCTTTAGTAAAAGTACAAAGTAAAACAGTTCACACAAAAGAGAGAAAAAAAATTGATATTGCAAAGTAAAGAAAGGCTCTTGCTTAAGAAAAGCTCTATTGTAGCTTATATCTTGTTTTGTTTCTTTAAGTTTGCTTATACAGTCGAACCATTTCTAAACGGTTAGAAAATTCACAAACTGTCAGTCCATGCTAGCAATGAGCCTATTCCAAAATATTCACTGACTTAATTAACACGTTATATTACTGATATAGCAAGAATGTTATATCTCATAATAACTAAAAGGGGGAGAAAGGCTATACCATAATTTATAGCAATGAAAGAAAATTGTATTCTATTCTACTTAAGCAAACAATAGTATGAGTTTAGCTTAAAGCTTTATCCTTCTAAGATTGACCCTTACACTCACAATAGGAGCGTTATTTTAAAATTTAAATTTTAAAAGCTACGGTTTTGAGGGCAGTGCCTTTATTTTTGAGTGTCCTTTGTTATTTGAGTGTATGATGTAAGAATATGAAATGGCAAACAACTGTCTGATCAAGTCCAGTATTCACAGCTCAGTCATCAGGGTTAGATACATGATGATGATAATAATAATAATAAATAATAATAATAAATTGTATTTATATAGCACCTTTCCCATGCTCAAGGTGCTTCACAGAGTCTCAGAAAGAAACGGCAGGTATATGTAACATTGGACACAAATGTTTCCTGAATAGAACACTTAAACAGATAGATAGACAAAGCATTAAACAGAATAAAAGACAATAAACCAGAGTTCTTCCAAAATGAAGCTCATTTACTGACAGGGCCACTCAAAGCCCATGATGAACTTTACAATAAACTCACATGTGAGTAGATTGGGCAGACAGTGTGCTAAATTCCAATCTAGAAAGTCACCTTGGATGAAGGTATCATCCAGAACAACAATAATCCAGTTTCCCATCAGACCTTTGTAGAACTGGCTTAGCTATTTCTCCTTTTTTTCTCATTGTGCTAACATGTCTCATCACTCACTGGTTGCTCTGCTCCTTGGTTGTAGACCTTGATGAATGTCACATTCCTGGTCCCAGCTTATGCCAACAAGGATGTCTAAATACTGCGGGGAGTTACATGTGTGCTTGTCGGCGTGGATACCGGCTGAAATCAGATGGGCACACATGTGCAGGTATGTTGTCAGTTACGCAAACCTAAGTTGTGATTATTTAATGGTGGTAGATGAGCAATGAGGAAAATTTTTAATTTATTGTTATTGTCCAAAAATTCCTTTCTGGTGGAGATATGCACTCGGATGTCTGTCATAGGATAACAGTACTGGAGCAAATGAAGCATACTAGACAAGCATACCTGAAAAGTTTGAAGTCAGGTAGGTTTAAATTTTGAGGCACCATGTCACCGGTGCACAGGCAGTCTTCACATGACTGGCTATATCATCAGGCCATGGAGCTATGTAGCTGTGTAACAAGATCATCTGGAACTGATTAGGAGCCAAGGTGATGTTTGACTGAGTCCATCATCTAAATGTGACTGCCATTTGATGGGGAATTGTGATTTCCCCCCCATTTGGTGAACTGGTTGAAAGGGTGGGTAGAACAGTCTAGCTACCCAGCTGCCTTTCTTCTGGGATCAAAATGCACGTGTTTATCTGCTCTGCCAAACCTCAGAGGGAAGGTGTCTAAGTGAGGCAGCCAGGCCTGAAATAAAAGAAAAAAAAACTTGGCAAGCAGCAAATCTGGAAAAAGACCTTGACAGCCACAAGCATGACGTGGAATGCAGCCGACTGGAGGTGCCTCCCGTGGCAGCGGGCTTTTTAACTTTCCTAGCAGATGGAGAATATCGGCCTTGACAGAAGAACAAAGCCGGCATTTAAAATTCTTTGTCTCGGTCCAGTGCTTGGCAATAGTGCACAAAAGTTTGTCGTTACTTTTTTTTTTTTTTTTGTATAGCCTTTCCAGCTTCAACTTGAACCACTTTCAAAAATATGCAGAATTTAAATTTTTCAGCTAGTTAAGAGGCAGGACATCTTTTTCAGGTACTTGTCACAATGCCATTGCACTGCCTGCAGTTTAGAAGAGCGTTTCTGATGGAAGGCTCAGAGGATCATCAGGTTTAGAGTTAGCACTAGCCTATTGTGACATGAAGCCCACAATCTGTATTACCACAGCACCTTGGAAATTGTCACAAAACTCATTAGTGGTTCTTACCACTAGAGATCAATAATTAATGTTACACGCAGAGCTGCAGGCTGTCTCTGAAGAGCGTGGAGTGAGTGGTGAGGCTCTGGTAGCACTTAGCAGAAGGCAGATGTGAAAGCAGGGAATGAGCTGGGTGGCTGTCATCTGGGATGATGGATTTAGTTCTCCTCTAATGTCTGGTGGAATGGATGGTGTGAAGCTGTAGAAGGTCAGTCCCAATGATTTTAGAAGCTGTATGGACAGTCCTTTGGAGGAGTTTGCGATCATTTCAAGTCAGATTGCCAAACCACACCTTGATGCATCTGGTCAGGACACTAGAAATAGTGCAGCAATAGAGGTTCACTAGTTATTTAGTTTTCACCCCAAAGTTTTTAAGCATCCTCAGGAAAATAAAGCCTTTGCTGCACCTTTTGGAGGATACCGGTGATGCTGACAGACCATGAAAGGCAAGTCAGACACCCAGAAGCCTGAAGCTGCTAACTGACTGGATGAGGGAGATGTTGATGTGGAGTGGCACGTGACTGCTTTTGTTCTTTCTGAAGTGAAACAATGAACTCCTTTATTTTGTCAACATTCCGGGAGAAGTTGAAGTGTGGCACCACACAGTCAGGCCTTTTCCTCCTTTTGCTTTTAAGACACTAGCCTTTTAATATGGAACACTTAAATCATTCCTGGTGCAACCAATTAGCTTTAGAAATTGCATACTAAGTGTAGTAGATGTTACCTGTCTATAATTGGTGAGTTTCAGTTGATTGTAGTCTAGGTGCTCCTATATGTGGATGGTCTACCTTGTGGTGAGTCAATATCGTGGCCTAAACTGCACAATGACCGCAAAAGAACACTCCAAGAAACTCCATGCAAAAAACAAGACAAGAAAGATGGAGACAAGAAAATATCCAAGTCAAGGAATCTCCCTTGAATCCAGTTAAATCAGTCATTTAAGAATTGGAATGAGTATGGGACAGTGATACATCTGCCTAGAGCAGGCCATCCACAAAAACTGAATACTTGTGTATGAAAAAAGACCAGTGAGTGAGGCCTCCCAGAGGCCTCTGATAACACTGAAGGAGTTACAAGCTACAGTGGGAAAAATCTGGACAGACTGTGCAGACAACAACTGTTGACAGGGTGCTTCACTAGTCACATCTTTATGGGAAAGTGGCAAAGACAAAAAATGTATACGACATTTCAGTTAGAGTTTGCCAGAAGGCACATGGGAGACTTTGAAGTCAGCTGGAAGAAGGTTTTATAATTTGATGAGAGCAAAATTGAACTTTTCAGGCATCAGGTAAATGCCATGTTTGGCATAAGCTCAACACTTCACATTATCAAAAACATACAATCCCTGCCACAATGCAGGGTGGTGGCAGCATCATGTTGTGAGGATAATTGTAAAATGAATGCAGCAAAATACAAGAATATCCTGAAGGAAAACGTGCACCAGTTCCTTATAAACCTGAATTGAACGAGCTTGTTAGAAAACAAATAAATGGATGGGCGGATATCTGAGGATGTGTATATAAGTATACACCGTGATGGAATGGCATTCTTGCTTTTGCACCTTTGCAGCTGTCTTTTGCCTGAATCTGCTCTTGACACTGAAAATACAAAGGCACGTAAAAAAAAAATTACATATATATATATATATATATATATACTAAATCCAGTTTTTGGTTGCGTGTTTGGATCACAAGGCAGGAGCAAACCCTGGACCTGTAAAGGGCTAATTTAAATTCATCCATTAAGCACAAATGCAAGTCTCTAATATAATGGAGGAAAACTAGAATCTCTAAAGAGAAAAACTCCACAGAAAGTGACGAGGCTGCAATTCAAATCCAGGACTCCACAGCTGTGTGTTAGGCAGCATTTCTAAGCAGTATTTCACCCTGAAAAATGTTTCCAGCTGTCATTTAAAAAGGTTCAGAATATTAAACCTGTTTCGTGTGTAAAGTCTGTTAAAGCTCACTGGCAAAGATGCTATCACTAGACAGACAGGAGTTCTTTTTTAGCTCATCTGGGGAAATCACTTGTGTGTCTGGGGAAGGTCAGGATTTGATGTTAGTAGGGGGCTGAATATGTGGCACATTGGGCTCCTGGTATCATGTGAGCATTTTACTGTGTGGTGGTGATAACAATGCAAGTCATCTACTCTATAAAGAAACAATCAGATTTCTTGTGTGCTTGGTTTGCTGGTTTATTTCATTTGCAGGTAGAGAATGAATTGTGGCATTTTCTAAGAGGGAACTCAGTGTCTGGTGCCAGTGTGCCCTTAATGTCACATAGGATGACAAATGTAAAAGTATTATAGTGCACTGATGACATGGTGTTACCTAAACAGATAACAAAGAGAGAAGTACTTTATTTGTTCATTTGTTCAACATCATATGGTCAAGTCACTTGTCTGACCAGTCTTTGCCCAGCCTGTTGAAGAATGAGTTGGACAATATGAATCCTGTTTTGCAATTTTATTTTCTTACCTCCACTCAATGTGTTATCAAGTATGTTTATATATATATATATAATGTGTGGTGGGCTGGTGCCCTGCCCAGGATTTGTTCCTGCCTTGCACCCTGAGTTGGCTGGGATTGATTCCAGCAGACCCCCGTGACCCTGTAGTTAGGATATAGCGGATTGGATAATGGATGGATGGATGGATATATATATATATATATAATATAAAATCCTCCGTCTGTCCGCTTTTCATGAGAGAACTACTTAACGGATTTAGATTGTTTGTTTTTTTTTCTGTAATTTGCTCGAACATTACAGTTGATTTTGCGATTTCTCTCATTGCGCTATGTATCATAGTTGGCTTGCGGTACCGATTTATTTGCGTGAATCCAAAAGAGACGCAGTGGGCCGAGGGGAGATGGGGGGACGGAACCCTCCTCACTCACACTCCCATCGTACTTTACATCTGCTTAGCTAGAGATCAAGAGAACTACTTAATGGATTAAGAGTGGGTTTTTTTCTAGAATTTGTTTGAAGATTCCAGTTGATTTTGCGATTTCTATCATTGTGCTAAGAATCATAATGCGCTTGCAGGACCGATATATACACACTAATCCAAGACAGAGGCTGTGGGCTGAGGGCAGGGTGAAGCGTGATGTCTATTGATTTTTAAAGTTTGTCCTATTTCCCTAATATGCGGGCGGAGCCGCGGGGAACGGCTAGTATACATATATATCTAAATATGCAATATTTATGTATATACAGTATCATCCCTCAGTGGGATCTGCATCAGCTTTCTGCTCAAGAAAAGTTGCAGTACTTTTGACTGACATGTAAATCACACCTTCAATGTTGCTGGCTATGCTCTCTGCTCCTTTCTGTTAATTAAGCTTACCATATTGAGTTAACCTCTCAGTCTTCACCCCATTCATTTCTCATTTAGACATCAATGAGTGTCATCTGCATCCCTCTCGTTGTATGCACCACTGTGAGAATCTGATTGGCTCTTACCGCTGTGCCTGTCCCGTGGGATACCGGCTATTGCCTGATGGAAAGCGCTGTGAAGGTGAGCTATGAGCCGTGTGAAAATTCCTTCAAAGAGGAGACTGATCTTGAAATGTAATTTTGACAGTACAATTTGTTTGATTCAGCACATTTAAATGCCCAGCACCAAATCAAAATGACATTTCATGTGCTTTAGAAAATACTAATTATATTTGGTAAAACTTTAGAATAGGATCTACTATAGGTACACCAATTAACTGTGTAACACTTTAAAATACGGACTATCTGTCTATACGTTACTTACCACAGTATAACAAGAAAAAAAGGCTTTATTTGTGTAAATTAATAAGTAATATATGAAGAAGTCTTTACTGTCACCAAATATTCTTATAGGTTGAAGTACTGTACATGGGCCATAGTGCACTCCTTAACCAGCCATGTGGGTAATGGCTTCTCATGTGCTCTCTTTCTATCACTCAGACCAAAACGAGTGTGAGGAAACATCACATGGATGTGCACACCGGTGTGAAAACACAGCAGGTAGCTACAGATGCCTGTGTCACCGTGGGTTCCGCCTGACTGATCAGAGTGTGTGTGAGGGTGAGTAGTACTGGGTAAGGGAGCCAGAGTGGTAACTTTTTGTATTCAAATGTCTGAGAGCATCTGCTAATGTGCAATTTGATGGACTTGGCATCCTTTCCAGGGTTGTATTTTCTCCTGATGCTGGTTGGGATCAACTTTAGAACTCCTTTTGTTTTTTTATATTGGTTTTAATTAGAAGCATATAACATTCCATACAATCAAGTCAAATTTAACAAAGCAAATTTCAGCCCTCACCCAAGAGAAAGAGAGAAGAGCCAACAATCAAAGCTACTCTTTCAAAGCAGCAAGGAAGGAAGAATATCCTTTTCCCGATATAGAAGATTATTCTAAAATGTTATTGATTAGATCCTGCCATATTTTAAAAAAACGTTTTAAACAGATCCTCTAAGTGAGAATTTGTTTTTTTCCAGTTTCAAACATTATATAACATCAGACTCTAGAACTCTTTCATGAAGAAAGCGTGTTCAGAAAATAAATACAAATAAAGGAATTAGTTAAGACAATATGCAGAAGCAATTAAAAAAGCAAATAAAATGTTGGGTTATGTCTTAAAAATTATGGAACAGAAATCAAGGCACTTTATGTTCAGACTGCCTAGTGGAGTGTTTCTGAACTTTTTTGGTGTTGCAACCCACTTTTTCCCATGAATGTGCCTTCTCCAAACCCAGTAAATTGTGGTACAGTCTCCACAGCTTGGTGGGGCATAATAATCCCCCCCCCACCCCCCCCCCACCCCCCCCTTCGTGAGTCGAGCAAAATCATAACAAACAAACCTGGTCCCCATTTATGAATTGAGCATGATCATTACAATCAAAGATGGAGCTTCCTCTTGGTGAATCAAGTACAATCATCAGGATGAGTGGGGGGAGATTGAGCATGGTCATTAGAGAGGAGAACCTCTATGACTGCCTCTGCCATTACAAACAACACCAACTCATCGCCCACTGGCAGGAGCCCATGACCCACTGCCAGTGTTTGAGAAACGCTGGTCTAATGTACTAATGTGACGTCATCTGTCGTACCATGTACAGTTTTGCTCACCACACTACAAATAAAGACACAGCAGCACTAGACAGTGCTCAGAGGAGACCAGCCAAGTGCCAGGACTGGAAAACATGTCCTTTTCTGTCAGGTTTGGAGAATTAAACCTGTTTAATATCGATTGTGTGAGGACCTCATACAGAGCTGGAATCTGTTGATCAGGTTTTTGGGGAGGGTTGAGCTGACCCTAAATAGGATGTAGGTCAGTTAAGTGTACCAATCGACCTAATATGCACACCATTGGGATTTGTGAGAAAATCAGCAGACCTAGATAACTGACAAACACCTTGCCAAGGACAGGAGAAAAAAGCACTGGGCACAAGACAGAAAACTGCACAGGACGGTGCCATTCCAACTCAGGGCTCACATCCACAACCACACTCCTATGGGGTCAGTTAAAAAAAATATATTACATATACTGCAAGGAAAAACACAGATGACTGCGAAGCGTTGGGCCACCCAAAGACAAACTGCCCCCAATATCCAGACAAATGACAATATATATATATATGTTTGTAACCTAACTCTCGGTCTGGTGTTTCTGCTGTTGTTGAATCGGTTGACTCTGTTGTCAGTCATGAACGGTATTACATATTTATTAGACTACACTAAAGACAAGCAGGGAAATGTTATGAAAGTATTTGTGCCCAGCATGTGTTAAAGTAGGTGAAATTCACAACCATTATTGTTCTTAGTGTGGGAACAAATCGATAGTCCACCAGAGTGCATTTGAGTAAAAAAAAAAATGTTCAGATGGTCAGACAAGTGTAACAGGATGAGAGAGCTCAAGACAGCATCAACCACTGATGAGTAAAGGGCGGAAGCCAAGGTCACCATGATCACTGACAGATGATGAACGACACAGAAGTTCACATTACAACTAAGATAGTGTGTTGATTTGCAAAACGTAGTGTATAACTGGATTCATGCTAAACCAAAAACAGCGTTTTGCTAGGGACATACAGAAGCTTGTAGACCGCTACTTCAAATATGCTGTGACTATACTGAATATGACATGAAGATGCAAAGTCTCTTAACAGAAATTAAGAAAAACTTAAGGTGAACACATGTTTGAAGAATTCAAAAATCTGATTAAGCTTTTTGTGATTGAATCACACAAGCAGGAAAGGATGCCTAAAGGACTACACCAACACAAGTCAAATAAAAATTAATAAAAAGAAAAAAGACTCCCTGGGGCAAGTTAGCATCTCATTCTGGCTGCTAGATTGGTCTCTGGATTGGCACCACCGTGTCCTGGAAGAGTAGATGGGGAAAAAGTGATACATAAATGGGTGAATGGAGAATAAATTAAAATATCTCACAAGGGTTTTCAGGTGGTGCTGCAATATATTCATGTGGGCAGCTGGCAAAGTGGAGACAGGTTTTAATGACATATTAGGAAAGATCAATACAGAAAAAATGTCAGGTCTGGTAAACTAAGCTGGTATTTGGAAAGTTGGAAAGAAATAATCTTGTCTAATGTGTCAACAAATTCGTGCAGTACTTTTTTGCTAGGAATCCCATTACCTTATTAGTTCACTGGCATCACTAAATATATTGCTGTTCATTTTCAGATGTGAATGAATGTGCCCAGCCTAATGCCAGCCACTGTACACACAGCTGCATCAACACAATTGGAAGCTACCTCTGTGGATGTCACCATGGTTACAGATTGCATATTGACAAGAAATCCTGCATTGGTGAGTACAGCAGTGGCCTGGCACCACACATTGTGTAATTGTGCTCAGATTTAGGCCCAGTATGGATTAGGAATGGAGTCGTTCAGAAGGGTTAACAAATCAGTTTTGTGATAAATTTTGCTAAAAGTTACTTCAAGAATTGATCCATTGATGTGTATTTGTGTGATTTACAGACTTTCTATGAAGTCTTCATAAAATTTAATTTGGCACTGGAACCAGACGGCTTAGAGACTAGGTCCAAATCTTTCTGTGTGAAGTTTGTCTGTTATTCCCATGACTGTGTAGATTTTTCTCCATGTTATATTTTTGTCCAGCATTCAAAATACATGTAGAGTTAGGTCAGTTGTTGACTCCAAATCGGTTGGTTGTACGTAAATGTGCCAGCACTAGCTGCTTTCAAATTTAACTTTTGTACATGCCTTGCCCCGATTTACTGCTAATACAAACTCCCAGAACCTTGGGAATAAGCAGGATCAGATAATGCATGGAAATAAAAACAAAGGCACACATTGGGCAAAGTCCTGCACAAGACATCCCTGTGAGAAAGTGAGGGTGTGAGAGATGCACATTGACAGAGACACTTGGCGTGCTAGCGTGTAAAGAGGCCGCTAGATCCGGAGTGACCTGGGTTCTCAGAAATGCAATTGAAACATGAGTGGTTGAGATCCTAACTTGAAACACGCCACATTACCTTACAACCATCTCCATGTATAGTGAAAACACTTGAAGACATTGATTTCTAACACCACTACTAGGATGGATGCAAGAATCATACAAATAGTAAAAGGGCACAGCTTCTGAAGCCCATTCTAAGCTGAAAGAATTGAAATGTTGTGTGCATTATATTTATGGAGCTTATTAGTAAATCCTATCATCTGTTTTAAAAGGGCTTGTAATATTGGATGGGTGTACAACACTTACAGCAGTGCTTCGATGTATATATGTAACTTCTATGCTTAAATGCTATTTGCATAGATACATGTATGCTTACAGTATGTATCTCCTTACTGAATTAAATAACATATTTAAGCAGCACAGTTTTACTTTTACAAAATATTTTCAGTAAACACTCATTGGGAATTAGATTTACTTGCTTGTCCTTATCAAGAACTTTAACTTTTGTTTTCAAGGTTGCTCTAGACCAAGCAATATATGTTTGTCCATTTGTAAAAACTGTTGATGATGAATAAACACCAAAAAGTTTGTCTAACGATGGAAATGGACGAAATGGCACACATACAGTGGTGTGAAAAACTATTTGCCCCCTTCCTGATGTCTTATTCTTTTGCATGTTTGTCACACAAAATGTTTCTGATCATCAAACACATGTAACCATTAGTCAAATATAACACAAGTAAACACAAAATGCAGTTTTTAAATGATGGTTTTTATTATTTAGGTAGAAAAAAAAATCCAAACCTACATGGCCCTGTGTGAAAAAGTAATTGCCCCCTTGTTAAAAAATAACCTAACTGTGGTGTATCACACCTGAGTTCAATTTCCGTAGCCACCCCCAGGCCTGATTACTGCCACACCTGTTTCAATCAAGAAATCTCTTAAATAGGAGCTGCCTGACACAGAGAAGTAGACCAAAAGCACCTCAAAAGCTAGACATCATGCCAAGATCCAAAGAAATTCAGGAACAAATGAGAACAGAAGTAATTGAGATCTATCAGTCTGGTAAAGGTTAATAAGCCATTTCTAAAGCTTTGGGACTCCAGCGAACCACAGTGAGAGCCATTATCCACAAATGGCAAAAACATGGAACAGTGGTGAACCTTCCCAGGAGTGGCCGGCCGACCAAAATTACCCCAAGAGCGCAGAGACGACTCATCCGAGAGGTCACAAAAGACCCCAGGACAACGTCTAAAGAACTGCAGGCCTCACTTGCCTCAATTAAGGTCAGTGTTCACGACTCCACCATAAGAAAGAGACTGGGCAAAAACGGCCTGCATGGCAGATTTCCAAGACACAAACCACTGTTAAGCCAAAAGAACATTAGGGCTCGTCTCAATTTTGCTAAGAAACATCTCAATGATTGCCAAGACTTTTGGGAAAATACCTTGTGGACTGATGAGACAAAAGTTGAACTTTTTGGAAGGCAAATGTCCCGTTACATCTGGCGTAAAAGGAACACAGCATTTCAGAAAAAGAACATCATACCAACAGTAAAATATGGTGGTGGTAGTGTGATGGTCTGAGGTTGTTTTGCTGCTTCAGGACCTGGAAGGCTTGCTGTGATAGATGGAACCATGAATTCTACTGTCTACCAAAAAATCCTGAAGGAGAATGTCCGGCCATCTGTTCGTCAACTCAAGCTGAAGCGATCTTGGGTGCTGCAACAGGACAATGACCCAAAACACACCAGCAAATCCACCTCTGAATGGCTGAAGAAAAACAAAATGAAGACTTTGGAGTGGCCTAGTCAAAGTCCTGACCTGAATCCAATTGAGATGCTATGGCATGACCTTAAAAAGGCGGTTCAAGCTAGAAAACCCTCAAATAAAGCTGAATTATAACAATTCTGCAAAGATGAGTGGGCCAAAATTCCTCCAGAGCGCTGTAAAAGACTCATTGCAAGTTATCGCAAACGCTTGATTGCAATTATTGCTGCTAAGGGTGGCCCAACCAGTTATTAGGTTCAGGGGGCAATTACTTTTTCACACAGGGCCATGTAGGCCCTGGGATTTTTTTTTCTCCTTAAATAATAAAAACCATCATTTAAAAACTGCATTTTGTGTTTACTTGTGTTATATTTGACTAATGTTTCTGATCATCAAACACATTTAACCATTTTGTGTGACAAACATGCAAAAGAATAAGAAATCAGGAAGGGGGCAAATAGTTTTTCACACCACTGTAGTTACATGCGAAAATGTGAAACAAAAATGAATGTAGTTATACTGTTATTAACACATAGAACTACAACAGCCTTAAATCTGAATTCTGTATGTGGGTTATCCAAATTTGAATCTTTGGGGGATGTTTATTACTATCTATGTATTCATTGCATTCATTTACCGCTTGTTGCATAACTTTATGGTACAGTATATGCTGCTTGGGAGTATCATCTGTGACCCATGGATAGTTCTAAGAAAGACAAGGAGAGCTACTGAGAATTCTTACCATTTAACAAATGTGGAGAATTGGACATAGTGAAACCAGAATTTGACTGGACATCAATGAACGATGGCATCCATGAATTACTTTATTTTGTTTTCTTTTTTTACTATTGTGATTATTTACCCGTACAATTTACTATTGTGATTATAGTAGATTCTACTACTATTGAAACTGATAAAGAAATCCAGCCAAGTATTGCACACAGAGGCAGCACTTTTGAGGTTTCCAAATCTCAGCTCCTCGATTAGCACCGGCCAGTGAGGTCTGGCACGCCTGAAAGGATTTCTCTTCAGGAAACAGTTTCACTTCATCAAGCGCTTTCCCAGCAGTCTGAAGTCACAGCGACTGGCACCCAGCACAGCAGGCCTGAGCCAGCTGCTGTCGTGTAAATCCTGAAGAATGACAGATACCAATTGTTACCATGCAAGCCGGGCTGACAGAGGGGATTAGGTGAAATTTTCTCTCACTTCTAACTACATTGTAAGTGAAGGCTGCTTCTGTAAAAGGGAAGAAAGGGAATGAAATGCTGGAGACCTGTTTTGGCTTTAATGTTAGCACACAGGAATAGTGGCACATTAAATCTGTCACCTCATGGAGACTGAACTCCTGTCTGTTTTGCCTTTCAGTGGACTCACACCTGCGACATTGCCCCCCTGGCTTTGTTCAGTTGTCAAATGGAGTGGACTGCACAGGTACAAAATTAACCAGCATATGTATATTTTGTTGTTGTTTTTACTTGGAAAGCCTTATGGACCCAGGTCTGGTTTCAATCCCATGCATGACTGCTGTCTGAGTGGAGTTTCTCCCCCGTGTCTGCATAGCTTATTTTCTAAATACTCTGATTTCCTTATACGTCCTGAGAGGTGCATCTTTGATTAATTAATGATTCTAAATTAACTCCATGTTAGTTGGAGTGTAGGTGGATGCGCATGTGGGTCCTAAAATGACGTAACACTTATTGAAAAGGAAAGCTGCATATCTTGAAAGGGTATACAAAAGAAAAACTTTTTAGATCACAAGACAAAACACTATTGTAAGGTTTAGGCTTGAAAAAGGCAGATTACCCTAAAGAAGAAAATACCAGTGGATTAAGAGAGTTCTTGATTCAGTGTGTCAGTTCAAATTTTTAAGTAAAAGGAAAACAGTCTAACAATATTTCTTCACTTTTTCATAACTTCTGTTTGTTGTATGATATAAGACCTATTCTAGTACGGTATGCATTTACGCTTTACATGTGTCCCAGGGTTTCATTATTCAAAGTATATCATATCTGCAATAAAGGACTTTCAATTTCTTGCCACCCATCCATCTATTTTTGTACCCAAAGAACCAGCCATCTGTTTCGCCGTTTCTCAAGTCACTTTCTCCATTACAGACCCCTGTATAGCATTAAAGCATATAAATAATTGGATAGGAGCATATACTATATACTAGAATTGCTCCTCCTGTTTTGTACTTTCTGGCTGCAAGCAAATTTGCCTCTTGGATAATAAAACTTTACCTACCTACCTACGTACCTGCCAACATTTATTATCAGGCTGTTCCTGATTAGAAGGTGGTGCAAGGGTGCTGAGTCCTGTTATGATTCTGGTACAACAGTGTAAACGTGATGTGAGTAGCAATGAGTAAAGGCGCCACTGCTGTTTGCCGCTCAGTAATTCAATTGATGTTGCTATCAGAATTAATGAATTGCTTATATTTCATAAAAGAAATATTGCTCCAAGTATTTTGGATGGAGCGTTGAGATTTATGGCCACCTGCAGACAATTATTTCTTTTTCATTTGGAGTTCTGTTGACCCTTGCCTGACCATCAACTTTTTTTCAGAGCTGGAGACAAGCAGACAACCATATGGACAGCGCCATGCATGTCTACTAGAGATAAGCAAATGCTGACCATTCCAACATGTTCAGTCCTGGAGTAGCCTGCCAAAACTCAGGCAGTTGTCCTGTTGTGATAGATTTCAAGGAGATGGTAGTTATCAGAGCTCATTCCTTTAAGGGGTCACAAAAAATTCTGTAGTCTCCCTAAAGATAAGCTAATTAATAAAAGGAACAATGGCGGCAGTCCGCTTTGGCTAGTGTGACTTCTGATGAATGTCTACTGACAAATGCTGGGGGCCTTATACAAATATTTTTAGTCAAAATCAAATAAAACACACTGTGCTTGGAAAATTACTTTAATATATTCGTGGCAAGTGAAATAAAACATGCTGTAGGTGCCTGATTTCTTATCATGAAGCTTGTGTTTACAAAGTCGCTATTACTGCAATACCTCATCTCTAATGTTCTCTGCCCTTGCATGAGGTCTGGTAGACTGGCATATTCTGAGCTTGTTCATGTGTGTTTCAGGTACAGATAGGATATCTGCTCTACCGTCCACAGTCACTCAAATACTCTGTCAAACAGACAATGAGTTTGATTTCCTTAGTTTTTACTCCCAGAAAAACAAGTCAGAAACATTACATTTTTTCATCAAGAAATACTGAAACGTCAACATAAATAGAGTACAAAAGGTATGTCTTGTGTCCACTACTGTACTGAAGCAGATCTGGTACACGTCCTTCATGTAACATGTTTTGAAACCGTCACCAACGCACAATCTAATCTTAAAATCGGGACAGTAGAAGCGTGTTTCTTTGCACACTTATCTTATAATATTTTTTCTGTTTAAGCATGAGGGGGGTGACTATCAGTGCCTGATCCATACGATTAATGTTCCCATTGTGTTATTGTAGGCTACTACTACGCAAGGCTTAGTAACTTAAACATTGCCGTATTATGGACAGTGTTTAGGGGGCCAAAATGTTTTTGTCTTTACTTCATTGTAATGATTTTGCCTTTTTGCCACACACCGCGTGCACCATGGTGAACATTTAGGGAAATTAATTCACAAGTCATATCACAGCAGTTCGGTTGTATAGTGCCATATGCATCGGTTTCACTATCCGTGTCAACATTTGATGACCATTGTCTTTACTATCTCTTGATTCAAATAATCATTCTGTTTAAGTTTGCTCTAAAACTGGCTTTACAACTTCTCCTTTACTGTACATGTCATTATGTATTTTAGTTAAAGGCTCTGCCCCACTCATGAATATTGATGAGTAACATTAGAGTGGCAAAACACATAGAAATATTCCTGATTTTTCAACATATTGTTGCTTTATTTGCTAAAGTACAGAAGAATACTGCCCCAAGAGTTATTTGGGGTTAACATCGTAAAGTGGATTACACATCACCCTGAGTCTGACACGGGCTTAACTGCAATTCTCAGTGTGAGCCACGCTTAGAGTTAATGCCAAGGAGGTTAACTGTGTAGAATCTGGCTGATAAGGAGCTCACACAGAGCCTGTTTAAATTTTTAGTTGTGTTTAGCTAGTCTCACCAGTCCTCTCTATGGGGCATATGATGCATTGATTCTCTCTACATGCAAACTTATGCAGTGTTAACATAAAGTAACCTAATACATCAATTTCACATGTACACCAGTATTGCATGCACACAAATAAAGATATCAGCCTATTTAGCTGTAATCAAATCTATTCAGTGCAGTTCAGGGTCCCAGAGACAGTAACCTATGGTAGCAGAATCAAGAGCAAGGTAAGACCTTCCCATGGCCAGCCTATCACTGGCCTCACTCACACATACATCCACAGTTCTGTCATACTGTGTCAATTAACCTGGCACATGGAGAGCAGCTGAAGGAAAGCACATTTACATTTATTCAGTTAGCAGACAACTTCATCAAAAGTGACTTACAGTTCAGTAGAAGTTGACATAATCAAGTAAAGATCAGGGGACTCAAACAACAACAACAACATTTATTTATATAGCACATTTTCATACAAAAAAAAATGTAGCTCAAAGTGCTTTACAAAATGAAGAAATAGAAAAATAGAAGACACAATAAAAAATAAAAATAAGTCAACATTCATTAACATAGAATAAGTAAGGTTCGATGGCTAGGGTGGACAGAAAAAACAAAAAAAAACTCCAGACGGCTAGAGAAAAAAAATTAAATCTGCAGGGATTCCAGACCAAGAGACCGCTCAATCCCCTCTGGGCAAACCAAATGGTACAGAATAAAGTTACAAAATTGACCACCACAAGTGAAGAGCTGTAAATCAAAAGAGCTACACAAGACTAAATGTTATCTTAGCGATCAAGAACCTTTGCATCAAAGTCGTTATCCATTCGAAAGATATTCACTGAACAAGACGGCCTTCAAATGCTTCTGAAACACAAGGAGTCACAAGTTTGAATGGAGATAAGCAACTCCATTCACCAGCTTGAAATTATACATGAAATTGAGATTTGAATGCCACACAGATTCCATGTACACCAACATAGGCTCATGGGTACTTTGATTCCACATACACCTACTGTACATGAGCACATGGAGAATGTGCCAACCCCGCTCAGACTGTGACCAGGACACTCGATCTTTGAGGCAGGAGCCCTAAACATTAGTCCACTCAAAAACAAATAAAGCTCACCGTATTTAATTTTCATGGAACCAATTGTGTGTATGAAAATATTATATCACCTAATTACAATTTAATGCTCTTTGTATGAAAAGCATCAGTAGATGTATAGCATTTATTAATCTGAACATGGACAAAATATGCATAATTTTCAAATTAATAATTGACATTTACAAATCTGTATGCTGTAGTTCATACACAAAATGTTAGTTTACATATGCAAAATAGTATATTTCATATGCATTAATCAATAAAATATGTGAATAAGCCAATATTTCATGCAAGCAAACAAGTAGTAAACCAGTAGATTCTGACTGTTAATTTCATACCCGTATTAAAAATATTTTTAGAGTAGCCTATTTTCACTTAAGAAGTATTGCAAAACATAGAAGTATGCTATCTTTCCATAATGCTGAAAAAACATATTCATGCATTTATTACTTATTGATTGGATTACTGTAATGCCCTGCTCTGTGGATGCAGTTCAGTGTCCTTTAATAGACTTCATTTAGTTCTGAATGCAGCAGCTAGGGTGCTTAGAAAAACCAAGGAATATGAACATTTTACTTCGGTTTTGTCATTTTTACATTGGCTTTATATAAAATTCTATACTGATTATAAGATATTGTTGCTCACTTATAAAGCTTTGCATGGTTTTCCGAACTACATATTTGAGTGGCCTTTTGTATTCCTTAATAGCTGTGCTATCCAGCTAAGTAGGGTGGAAATCTAAGTATGAATAAAGTAATAAAATGAATTGCATTTGTAATTCCAACATGTAGTAATAGAATATACACTTGAATTTCCCTGAAGGAATGAATAATCGATCTATCGATCTATCTATCTATCTATCTATACAAAATGTTTGTGATGTGCCATATGTTGGAATGACAAATGCAATGCACATGTGCCATCTGATATGGGATTCTGTGTTGATGTGTATGATGACCAGTCTGTTGGAATGACAAAATGCATTTCATTACTACAAATATTTCTGCTGTGCCATCTATTGGAAAGACAGAGACATAGCAACCAAACAGACACACAAATATCCTTTTATTAAGGACGCTTATCCATCTAACCTGCTTCAATCACAAGGAACAGAATCCCCAGAAAAAAAACACACAGACGGTAATAATTGCTTTTGAAGCACCCTATTTTTGGAATAAACTTCCTGCAGAGGTACACAATTTAGACACTCTTTCAATGTTTAAATCTTGGCTAAAACATATTTGTTTTGTCAGGCCTATAAGTAAATAACGAAAATTCACAATGAAATCTATATTCCTGTTTGTCTTTTTATGTGTTTTCTTTTTAGGTAGCTCTTGTATTTGTATTATTTTTATTGCATTATTTTACATTTGTGTAAAATATTGTAGACATTTATTTTGTACATTTATTATCCAGTGTTACCTTTGTTGTCAGTGATATGTTAGACCTTGGAGTTTTAGGTTTAGAAATCTGTAAAGCTGCTTTGTGACAATAGCCATTATAAAATCTATTATATAAAGAAAATGTAATTGACTGATTGAAAGTAAAAAACAATGAAGTCAACAAAAAGATACCACTATGCTAGCAGGGCTTTGGTTAAGGTGGTTTCAACACAACAGCAATTCTACAGGAATGAACAAGCACATAAAAACAAAAAAACATTTATTTTCAAATTAATTTCGATTATTTTAATTTATTTAATTAAAAATAAAGCAAGGTAGTTTTGAGACATATGAATACATAACAGTCATCATTAACAATGTGCAATCCAGTGCTATATATACTTTATTTCCAGTCATTTTTTGCTATCGTTCCCACATGTCCCCTTATGTGACCAGCAGTGCACAGTGCCACACACAAGTGAGCAGCTGTTTAGTAAAGCCAAGTTTTATAACTGTCTGCTAGTAATTTCCAGTGTCCCCGCCATACTGTCTTAGGGAGTACACCTGCTACTAGGGGGGAAGTGAAACCCTAAGTGATCCCTCAGCAGAGACAGTGCGTGCCTCACAATTTCCAGTTAGTTGTGGATGTTCATGCCATCATTATACCTTTTCCATGTGGTAGTGTATCATTATCAAAAACTGTAGGATGTTTAAGCATAAGGACAAAATAATGTGCATACCTGTGGATCAAAATCATAGTTTAAATTATTTAAGTTTTGTAAGTTAAAGCACAGTGACATTGCTTCACTGTCTTTTTATAAATACATTTGTAAAGGTTTTACTTTAAAATAAGTATTAAAGTATTATGCATTTTTGCTGATTTACCATTAACAGATATTTATCAGTGTAAGATCTGACATATAGAATTGGTACCAGAACTCATTTGTAACCCAAGACCCACCTGTACTAATAACAAATATCAATGGATTACAATTAGGCCTATATGGCACCAAAAAAACAGCTTTCATCTGACTGGATGCTGTCCTTTAATGGTCAGATTTAGATTTTGTACCCAGACTAGTAAAATGCTCTCCATCAGATCCCACTGTCTATTTGAAGGCTTTCAAAGGAGGTAGAAGATACCCATCTAATTGCACGAGCCCATCCACACTTGCATATCATGCTAAAAGTCATCCAAATGAAGGATGTGTACCAATGTTCACAGTACACCCCATTTTTCAGCATGCAGTACAGCACAATCTTCTTAAACTAGAATGAAGAACAGTTGACTAAAGGTTTAACTTGTTGTAATAGGAACATACTCAAAGGCTGACCGGTGTCATAGTTTAGTATAGAATTATAAGAACGTGTAATGTACTGACAAGGATTTTATCAACTGGACTAATTGAATTCTGAGAAGTATTAGGTCCTCCTTGTTTTTTTCTCTCCCTCTCTGTCTCTTGCTGTTCTGTCTGAGAGTTGAAATGTGGAATGACTGGGGACCCTTTAAAGAGTTATGACAGAGGCAGGATCAATCTGCCCTGAAAAGAAATTAGACATAAGAGTCTGACTTCTGGTTAGTGTCTTGGACCTCTTTGTGTACTGCACTAAGACAACATCCACATTACCATGTTTTCATTTAAAAATGGTGTTTTTAACCTAAAGCAATCCTCATCCTCACTAATATGACTGAAAACACATCTAACATAGACATTTGCCTACAATTTTTCGTCTGAAAAATCCTTGAAAGAAGAGTAACACCACACCTCTGCAGGATTTGCTGTAAACTGAAAACTGTAGTAAGCAGTATATTATATACCTTTTGCCTGTGTATTTAGCATTCAAACAATACAAAACTCATTTACTGTAGATAACGAAAACCATGGAATGCAACTCTTCTATGTCTGCTATGTTGGAATTTGGTTTTCTTCTATGAAGAGTTACCAATTCAAGGAATGGGAAGTTGTAATACGATGAATGTTAGCTGTGTTATTCTGCTGAAACTTTCTTTTCTGGAGAACTGGACAATGCTTTGTCGGAGGCATGAAACATTTCTTAATTATAGCTCCCTGAGTCTAAACCCATCTTGGAGGCAGGTTTTTAATAACCCATCTATCTCACTGAAATGTGACTCATCGCCATGCTGTTTTACAGCATATTAACTCATTTAATTGCTAATTTTAATGAAAACACAAAATGACATACGGTATATACTCGCAGATTAGTCCTCCTGCAGATAAGTCAGGACTTGATTTTATTGTGTAATTTCTGGTATTTTATAAAGTCGGTCATATAAGTCGAATGCGGAAAACTCATGCTATTGGTCCAAGAGATTATAATATGCTAACGCTCACCTGAGGGAGAAACCACAGAGCACACTGCCTTTTTTTTCTATGTGAGTGCGGCAATGCACTGTATCAGCATGTGTTCCTAACCTCTCTCTCTTTCTCGCCCTCTCTCTCTCTCTCTCTCTCTCTCTCTCTCTCCCTTTCTCACCCTCTCTCTCTCTCACTCTCTCTCTATTGTGCTTACGTGACCACACGGTAATACCCAAACTATTCTGAAGCAACTTTTTCACTGATTTCTGTTTTTTGTATCTCACACCCTCATACACCTTTATCATAAGAGCATCCCTTATCTACGATGGAGCGTTCGATCAGAAGAAAATATGAAGCTAATTTTAAATTAAACGTCATTGAAGTAGCAAAGGAAATTGCAATAAAGTTCGATGCATCTGAGAAACTGATGAGAGATTGGAGGAGGCAAGAAGATGTAAAAAAAAAAATGATAAGTGTCGCATTTTTGAACAGGCGTATAAGTCAGGTCTGATTTTATGATCAATTTTTCGGGTTTCAAGACCCGACTTATACGTGAGTATATACGGTAAATCAGTGGTTCCCAAACTCAGTCCTGGGGATCCCCTGTGGTTTCAGGTTTTTGTTCCAACCAAAGTCCATTTTTCATTGGACTCAATATTGAGTCAATATTTACCAATTTCTGTGTTTTTGGAGTCAATATGTAGAAATTACAAACTTAGTTTGGTAGATTTTTATTAAAATGTAATAAGCAGTTTTATGGGGAATATGTAGGTTTTTTTTTAAATCATTAAAAGTATTTTCAACCTAATTTTCATTCTGTTTTTCCAGGTGTTTGATTATTTAATTGATTATTTACTAATTAACGGGTCTAACACTGAAGTCGTTGCTGCTTTCATCATCCCGGATGTCTGCTGTGCTGGTTGTTAATTTTCATTATTAGGGTTAAATGAAGGGAGCAAACTACACAGGAAAAGGAGAAAATAACTGGAAAAAAACAAAAGAGAGTTAAGCATTTATAGCTTTAGAAAAAATTAGAAATATTTCTAAATCTATACTAATAAAAGGCAAAGCCCTCACTGACTGACTGACTGACTCACTCACTCACTCACTCACTCACTCACTCACTCATCACTAATTCTCCAACTTCCCGTGTAGGTAGAAGGCTTAAATTTGGCAGGCTTATTCCTTACAGCTCACTTACAAAAGTTAAGCAGGTTTCTATACATAACGGTCATAAAGGTCAATAACGGTCGACAACTTCCGCCATGTTGAACTTTCTTATTTATGGCACCATCTTCACGAAATTTGGTAGGCGGCTTCCCTGCACTAACCGAAACCGATGTATGTACTTATTTCGATGGTATGACGCCACTGTCGGCCGCCATATTGAACTTTCCAACGTCACTAATATTCCAACTTCCCGTGTAGGTAGAAGGCTGACTCCGTCTTCACGAAATTTGGTAGGTGGCTTCCCTGCGCTAACCAAAACCAATGTACGTACTTATTTCGGTGGTATGACGCCACTGTCGGCCGCCATATTGAATTTTCCAAACATCACTAATTCTCCAACTTCCCGTGTAGGTAGAAGGCTGAAAATTGGCAGGGTCATTCCTTACAGCTTACTTACAAAAGTTAAGCAGGTTTCATTTCGAAATTCTATGCGTAACAGTCATAACGGTCAACAATGTCCACCATGTTGAACTTTCTTATTCATGGCCCCATCTTCACGAAATTTTGTAGGCGGCTTCCCTGCGCTAACCGAAACCAATGTACATACTTATTTCGATGGTATGACGCCACTGTTGGCCGCCATATTGAACTTTTCAACGTCACTAATTTTCACAATGTCCACCATGTTGAATTTTCTTATTCATGGCCCCATCTTCGCG
>JANRMT010062853.1:1795265-1820904 GCA_026402145.1 Polypterus bichir lapradei | reverse complement strand
ATCTATCTATCTATCTATCTATCTATCTATCTATCTATCTATCTATCTATCTATCTATCTATCTATCTATCTATCTTTCAGAAAATGAGGCAGAGTGGTGGCTCTGAGGTTAAGGATATGTGCTGGTATCCAGAAGGTTGCCGGTATAAATCCCCGTCACTGCCAAAAGAGATCATACTCTGCTGGGCCCTTGAGCAAAACCCTTAACCTGTAATTGCTCCAGGGGTGCTGTACAATGGCTGACCCTGCGCTCTGACTTCAAGGGGTATGCAAAAACTTAACAAATTCCTAATACAAGAAATTATATAAGGCGAAATAAAGAACAAAAAAAAAAATCTGTAAAAGTATTCAGAAACTTGACTAAATCTGTATTTTTTTCTAAATAGCATGTCTCACACAGAATTTTTCATCTCTGTGATATTTTTATCTCAAAGCATTAAAGAAGGAGCAGCAATGGGTAATAGCAAAGAATCACAATAAAGGCTAAGCCCCTTTGTCACACGATATAGAATAAGGAAGTCCTAACTGGCACCTCACACCCTCTTGATTTTTTTCTGTATTGTTTGTCTGCTTGATATTTGTCCTCTCCACTAGCTGAGGCCTTGTCACTGCTCTGCTTACAACGCTAAACCCCCTTGAGAAAGTGCAGAAGTTCTTTTAAAGCTAGACCTCAGACTACATCCTCTGCCATGTCTGCACTCTCGAGAAGCACTTGCAGGTCAGCTCTAAGCCCATAAAAAACCAGAGGCCACCTGGCTGGAGCTCCCACCAGCAGCTCCTGTTTTCACTTGTGGTAGGGTGGAAAGTCAAAGCCACAATTCCCAGGCAAACCAGTGAGAGTCTGAATACGATGAATGCTAGCTGTGTTACTCTGTTGCAGCTTTCTTTTCTGGAGAACTGGACAATGCTTTGTCAGAGACATCCAACATTTTTTAATTATAGCTTCCTGAGACTAAACCCATTTTGGAGACAGGTTTTTAATAACCCATCCAACTCACTGAAGTGTGCCACATCACCATGCTGTTTTACAGCATATTAACTCATTTAATCACCAGATTCTTTCTTTCTTTCTTTTTTCTTTCTTTCTTTCGAGTTCCCATCTTAGCGCATATGGTGGTGTACAAGTTAAAAGAAACTGGGTTAGAATCCTGATGACTCTTCAGTCACTGTAATTCTATAAAATATTTTGCTTATCATGACATGTAAAAACTTATTAATTGAAATACGGTCAGCTAATCAGCTTTTACAGTGGCATTATCCAAAAAAAAATCTTAATCATCTGTATAATTTGTGGCCAACAAGGGGCACACCAGCTTCCCAAACCCGACACAGAGTTCAGCATCACACTTTTTTTTTATTCATCTGTGGGAAACACTTTTCAACCATTTCTCACCATTACACAGTACAAAAGCAGAGCAGCAGCACTTTCTTTTCTTGTTCTTTTTCTTCTTCTATCTTTCTCTCTCTCTCTTCTTCTGCCTCCACTCTTCTTCTTGCAACCTTTGTCTTCTCCCTGCTGACTCTGGCTCCTGGAATGAAGGCAGCAGGCTTCTTTTATGCTGCACCTGGAAGTCCTTCCAGTGCCTGTTAGCGTGGTCCTGAAGCTGCCAACTAGCGCTCTGGGGTAGGTAATGCCCTGTGCCAGTTTTCCACCCTGGTACTTCCGTTATTAAGATGTCATGGCCAGGTAAGGGCTCTGGCTGTCTGCCACAGATTATTAAATAATACTTGTGTCAGTCAAAACAAAATGTCAATTAAGTGACCATTGTGTGGTAAGTATTCACCTTGCTGTCATAAATAATGTAAATGTTTTAAACCTTCATGATAATTCACTAGTCATCTACCTTAATTAAAGGATACGTGCCTGTGTGTCCTTCCGGTTGCTATGTCCCTGTCATTGCAAAAGATGGAATTTAAGTTTATTGTTGTGTTTGCATAGTATATTTTCTAACATTATATGTTCTGCTCATATATAATATTTCACTGATCATTATTTATAATTCTCATACCCTGCAGTATTTCTTATGTCTGATAAAAGTCAATGTTTATTGAGAGAAGCTTGGCTAATAAGGGTTTACCATCGTCTGATTAACAAAATAAGGCAAATATATTAAAACCATAATGACTCATTAATCATTCTTAAAAGTTGTTATACAATACTTTGGCTATCATGTAAGATAAAACAGAATGCCATTTGAGAAAAATTCCCCTAGTAGGGGTTTTCATTATAATTAAGTACATGCCGAGTCCATGTGTGGCTTAGATTACTAAAGCTACACAGTTCCAAATTTGCCCACAAGGTTATTGCCTTTTGGGATTCTACCACTATTACCTGCACAATTAAAGCTTCTAATGAGGCGTACGTTGCAAGTGGTCATTTTTCATGCTTTCAGGCATATGACAGCACAAATAGCCCAAGTCAATAACATACTTCCAACATTTATTTATACAGGATGGAAACTCTGCTTAGATCTAAATGATAAAATGTTGAATTTCAGAATAGTTTGTTTGGTTGATGGTTCTGAAAAGTACCCTTGGGAAAGTTAAATGGCTACAGTGATTCTCTCTCCCAGGGTGTTTTTCCTTGTTTTTCTGAAACCCTTCTTTGAGTAAGTTTATACACTATAATATGACAGAAGATCATAACATTCCAAATGCCATTTAAGCAAATTCAGGCTTGCAGGGGGCTAGAGGATAGACACAATGTAGGAACTAAACTTGTCCGTAATAGGACCAACTCACATACACACTCAAGTTGGGCCATGTTAGAATAAACAATCTTAAACACACATATCTTTGAGAATGTGGCATGACAACCAGAGTAACCTAAAACAAAAAACTGAGACATGGAGAGAGAGTTCACCAAAAAGAAGTATGTGAGGATACTGTATGTATGAGGAATTATCGGATTAAAAGCAGTGTTGGAGTAACATACAAGATCTCAGTTAGAGTAGTTCTGCATTAGGGATCTTTTTTAAGTCCTTACCTCTTTGATCTGGCTATGGATGTTTAAGACTCATGGGATAAAAGACTAATCCCCCTGGTGCAAGCTGTTGCTGATGACATTGTAATGCATGGCACAAGAAAGGAGGAGGTGGGAGAGGAACTTGGAAGAATGGAGAAGGGCTGCGGAAGGTAGAAGATTGAAGATAAATAGGAATTACACAGAATATATGAGGTTTAATGATGATCAAGAATTCAGAAGTTAGCATGCTGTGAGAGCTATTGAATAGAGTGAATACAATAAAATATCTAAGATCAGTGGTAGCCTGAAGTGGAAAACTAGATGCAGAGATAACCCAGAGAGTGCAGCATGGATGAACAATTGAAAGAAGGTATGGGGAGTATTGTGTGATTGAAGAATTAAGGCAAAGTTTAGAGGTAACGTTTTTAAGACTCTCGTAATACTAGCAATGATGTATGAAGCTGAAACATGTTCAGTAAAGGCAGTGCAGAAGAAGATTAGATGTGGCAGACAGGAGAATGTTGAGAAGGAAGTGTGGAGTTACAAAAAAAGACAGAATAAGAAATGAGACAATCAGAGGTAAAAGTGGGAGAGATATCTAAGAAAGTACAAGAACGTAGGTTGAGGTGGTATAGACGGGATGAAAAGAGACAAAGAGTATGTGGGCAAAAGAGTGATAGGAATAAAGATACAGAATGTGTGGGAGACCAAAGTGGAGGTGGATGGAAAGAGTGAAAGAAGATTTGAAGGAAAAGAGTCTGACTGCTATGGAGGTGCAGGACTGAACTGTATTGAGATGGTTGATCAAGCACATTGAACATACAAAGAAGTAGCAAAAGATGAATACAAAGAAGAAAAAGAAGTAGAGAAAGTTCTTCAAGAGCCAGATTCAAACCAAGGGTGCTGAGCCACAAGGTAAGAGAGTTAATCACACCAGCAACCACAAGTGAAAAGTCTGGAAATTAAGCAGATACACTTGGTGTCCATCTGGCATGTAGTGGCCACCCCAGTAAGAATTCCGATTCCACAAAAAAACGCCCTAACATATGAGTAATGTGAAGACATTTGTACCCTTTTCTAAGGGAGGTGTAATTGCAAGTACTATAAATTCTGCAAGTCAAGGTGGACTCTTGGAATCACATGAAATGGGCAGGGCCATGGGGTCGATAGCAGACAAGAAAAACAAACACTTGGACTTACAGTGAATACAGTGGACAGGTTTGTGGTGGAGATACAGATGTGCTCAGTGTCTGAGTGATATTAGGGTAGTGTGTCAGTGCCGATACCCTCCTGAAATACCACTTCAGCTTCATAATTACATGCAGAAGGAGCCCCCATGGTGCAATGCTGGCCTGTCCCTCCCCACTCCAGCTGTTATGGAACGCAGACTTGCTCTGTCAGGTCAATTACAGGGCTGCTGTTACTCAGAGACACTTTGAGAGGAGGCAGCTTTAATTGTCCAGATGTTACTGTGATTATAGGAGCCGACCAGAAAAGAGTAAGAGGTTGAAATTTGAACTTTGTGGCTAGAATCGTAGTTTTTTTCTGGAAGCTGTAATGCATGCATTGTGAGAGGAGCTAAATGGTAAGTGTTTAGTAGTTGACGCTGAATTTCTCTTTTCATACTGAAAGTGCGGTAACATAATCATAATCTTTTTTTAAAAAATATTCAACAAATATTTCCATAGTGTTTCGGGGTTAGTATACACATTTTCATGTAAAGTTAGTAGAAGTGTAGGCATATCTTGTGTTACAAAGCAGACAGGATAGCACTGCTGCCTCAAGCTCCCAGTGTCTTGGTTTCAGTTCTCGCCCTTGGTCAATATAAGGAGTTTTCAGGTTTCTTCTCTGTATATGTGTATTTCCTCTTTATCTATTCTGGCGTTCCTCTTGCATCTCAAAAAAATGTGTATTTGGATAATGGTGGTTCTAATCTGGCTGAGTGTGGGTGTATGTGAGGGGTCTCCAGTGATGAACTGGTATCCCTTGCACGACTAGTGTTGCAGTGTTAGTCCTCCAGCACTCCAGGACTCTCATATAGATGATTCAGGTTTGAGGATATGATCAAAATCAAATGACAGTCAGAGTCACTTTTAATCAGCAGTATTTAATGTAATAATAAAGGAATTTAACGTGGTAGCTTAAAGCTGCTTATAAGAGAGCATAACATTACATAACATAAGTTAAATACATTTGCAAAATAGTCCATTTATAAAGATGTGCAAACGATGGGCAAATGAATGAGTGTGCATGTATAGAGTGTATGCACACGCAGGCACATATATGTGGGTAAGCATACACATACACATATCCACACCTTCGTGTATGAAAAAGCAAAGAAATAAGCAAGGGAGACAGGCTAAAGTACTGGTTTATGAGGGCTATGGCTCCGGGAAAGAAACTGTGTAGGTGTCTGTTAGTTTTAGCCTTAATTGACCTAAAGAGTTTACCAGAGGGGAGTAACTGGAACAAGTGATGATGACCTGTGTGAGATCAGCCAGTGGTGATCCTTTTCACATGGTCTATGACACTAGACGCATACAGTTCTGTGACCGAAGGAAGGGCACAGCCAATTATTTTCCCTGCAGACCTTACAGTATGTTGTACTTTGTTTTTTGAACCAAATCCGACAACAATGGACAATATAATCACACCTTGAATTATGGCTTTGTAGAATTGTACTAGGATGGCCTGGGAAATATTTGATTTCTTTATTTGGTGTAAAAAGTACATCTGTTGCTGAGGCTTTATATTGATTAAAGTGGTGTTAATATCCCAGGTGAGAGTGTTTGTGATAGTTATAACCAGGAATTTGAAGGATTCCAATGGATTGACTGTAGAATTAATAATTGCTAGTGGGATAGGTTGTAACTACTATTTGGGAACATCAATTACCATTTCCACTGTCTTGGTGGAATTGGGAGACAGGTTATTTGTAGCGCATCAAGACACAAAATGAGTCGCCCCCTTTCTCTTATGTTTCAATTCCATTAGTAATTAGTCCAATGATGTTGGTGTCATCAGCATACTTAATGAATTTTACTGACCTACAGTCAGTGCTGTACAGGGAATAGAAATGGGGGAAACAACACGATGTTTTTTTTGTTGTCACTAAGCTTCCTGCTGTAGGTTTAACGAGAGCAACATGTAACCTTGATAATATGGTCTGGAAGCATTTGATTGCTTGTAGGGAATCCATTCCCGGACATTTTTCATTCCCGCATTCCCGGGAATGAAACTGCTGTAACTCCCGGGAAACTGGGAACAGCCAAGCTCACATATATAGCGTGTAAAAGTGTAAAAATTGATCAAGAAATAACAGAGTTATAATTGAAAATAATTAAGTGGCACTGTTTTTTGGCCCACGGTGTAGTGTGTTGTCAATTAATTCAGTCAACAAAAGACCAGCAGCAGTCAGTCCCCCGGCTCCGACTAAGACTGAGCACAGTGGACTGGGAGGAGTCTGCACTCTGCAGCTCACAAATGCCGGGACGAGGCAGACTTCATTGTCGTCTGTCAGACAACATCTTTGAACAGAAACTTGAAATTGCAATGCGTGAGTCTGTTGCATCCGCATTATCCATGCCAAGAAACTTGCCATCACAGAATGATGATAAAAATCTAGATACATAAGTAAAAGCTGAAATGCCAGTGTTTCAGAGCAACGGCAAGTGCGGGCGTTGTTTAGAATAAGTGTATCAGTATCTGATGACTGTGCCGCCTACTGTTCATCCGCCCATCCATTTTCATAAACGTTTCATCCAATGTTAGGCCTGTGGAGAACAGAAACTATTAGCAGTGAGCCCAAAGGAGGATACAACATGGCATTCCAGTCCACTTTAAGACAGACACAAAAATAACCGAACTGGCCTTGAGGCCTGGAAAACCGTCTGGATGTTGGCCGGACGTAAATCATAGAACTATATCCCCTCCTACACGCCCTCTCAAACTGCCGACTAGCTAGGTATATCCTGTGAATAGCCCAGACAGTATTTGCAAAACAATCACTACATGAGTTGCCACGATAATATCGGATGAAAAAATCGAACAGTGTGACAAGACAAGACAACGCTCCTGCGCACAATGCATTTTCCGTAAAGCAGTTTTTGACTGACAAAAACATTCCTGTCCTCGATCATCCTCCGTATTCACCCAATTTAGCTCTCTGTGATTGTTCTTGTTCCCGAAAATCAAAAGTGACCTGAAGGGAACATATTATTCTTCAGTGGATGAAGTGAAGACAGAAACGGCAAGCCTGTTGGAGAGCCTCAAGCAAGAAGACTTCCAGCACTGTTTCAATCAATGGAAGATCCTTATGGAGCAGTGTAGAGATCGGGAAGGGGAGTAAATGAAGGTGACAATGTTTAGAATGCTGTAATTCATCAATAAATATTTTTTTTTACTAATCCGGTTATTTTTGTGTCTCACCTCGTACACATCCATCCTCCCTCCTACAAGGCCAATTTAAGAACTCTCATAATCAGCCATCTTTGTTGTATTTTACCTGTCAGAATATAAAGAACAGTGAGAAGGTTAACGTTCTTGGAAAAAACACATACAATACATAGTCCACTGTGACATAACTGAGTTTGTGAACCTCCTTGTCCATTACAAATCACCAGGGTGCAGTGGCTGTTTCAGTAGAATCGGGGAGGAGGCTTAGGCAGGTACCAAACCTACACCTGGTGAAAAGTCTATTGCAGGGCATGCTGACTCTGATGAGGCCAATTTCAAGTCTCCAAAGAGCTTACTGGAAGTTGCAATCATCTCCACTGTGGAAGGTGTGAAAGGAAAATAAGGGAGAACCCAGGTAGACATGAGGGACTTTGGAGCTAGGGGCAGTGCTAATCCCCTGAAATGATTTTGGGTTTAATTATTATATATATATAATGAATTTCACCTTGTTCTCTATTTGTCTTTGCTTACCTCTCATGGTGGATGGGGGTGTGTGCCAAATTGTACTGGTGTGACAGGGTGTGTCAATGGGCAGAGTGCACGCTCTCAAGGCCTCACAACTGCTAACTGTGAGACTGGTGAGTAGTTGTAATATTATAGTTGACAAGGGTCTTACTAATATGAATTGACCCAGTGACGAGTGACAGTGATGGGTTGACTGCACAGGAGAGGTGAACAAATTTAGGGGAACAGTTAAGGGATCGGTCACATCAGCTATGTTGAAAACACCAGTGCCAAACAAAGCAGCTGGAACATTCAAAAGGATAGGACAGACAAGTTTGATAGTGTTTTCAACTTGCCAAACTCAATCATTCTGAACTGGTTTGAATACTTTTAGTCAGGTGGAACCATTTAACTTCTTCAAAGGCGGCCTGAGATCCCTGAGGACAAAGCTGTTGTATCTGTCAGTATGTGAGCCCTGTGATCTGGGCTTCCTTCCTTTGTAATCTGCACTAATGCCCTTTCTCCTAAACCGTCCTGCTCCCACGGGCTATTAATCATCAACACAACCGTACCTGGGAGAAAGACTGTGCCACCCAGCAATAATGTGCAGCTGTGGCTGAGAGTGAACCGGACAGCTTAAAGCTTAGGGCCTGGCTGCCAAACGACACATCAAAAGGGAAGAGTAATCCATTTTGGAGTTTATAATTAAGCAATCAGTCAGTGGTATTTGGATCAATGCGAGTTCATGCAGCACAACCTGGAGGGCCATTTGAGTAGATACTGGGTGCCACAAAAAGGAAAGTAATTTGTAAACATGTTCAAGTAATACAGAAATAAGTCTAACACACTGAAAATGTATTATTTACCAGTCTGTCCTTTCATCTATCTACCCTTTAGTCACCTAATCAAAAAATCATTTACAGTGTAAAATAGGGCACAAACAAAGGTAAAGAGTTGGGGCACCACCTTGGTGACCTATATGATTTACAAAAGCAAAAGAAATTAAGCAGTGTTGTGATGTGAAATTTTGCATACAAGTTGATAAATATTTTGTATGTATTTATTTGTAACTTAGACAAAGCAATGTAATATTAGTGTTCATTACTGATAATAACAGCAATCGTTTGATGGTTTAAGAACACCTTCTCCTCTCTAGGACTGAGTCTCTTTGTAATTTTACAACAGGTTTGGGGGGAGTGCCTCAGACAAGTTTGGTAAGTGTTTCTCTGCAAGACTCTCAGTCAACCCCCAGAGGAAAGCCAGGCTGCCTAACTGGCAAACTTTAGCTCAACAAATGGTTTTGGGGGGTGGCAGGTGTGAAGATGTTTTCTGTTCTCTGATTGGTCTGAAGTATTTCAGATTGGAACTCAGATTTCAGATTTCTGTTTGGAACTGGCTTGTGTCAGAAGCCTTTAAGTACCACAATGCCCTATTGGCTGTAGGGGTTGGACAGAAAACCTAAATTTGCTTGCTGTACCCAGCTCTCTCTTTCTTATCAAAGTGATGACCATCACACACCATGAACTGAAAAGGACAACACAATGAAGAGCACAGCTCAGCAGCCATATTGAGACAGGCATGCAGCCTGTTCTGAAGAAAGCTGACCACAAATGATGAAAAGTCTGTGTGCCATCTGAAATTACATATCACAATTTATCAGGTTGTATGGTTGCCAATATTCAAATGTACTTTGCATATTGTTATTATATTGGTATTTATGAATATTATCAATAATACATTGTTTAATTTGTAACTTAACTCCTGCTTGGCTTTTACTAGACCTAATTGCCTGAGGTTATAGATGTAGATGGGAAGGTGGGGAGAAGTTATATGGTATAATACCTTATAAACAGTGGTAAGTCTGTGAGATTTGAGGCCTTCTGACAAATGCTACAAATCAATAATACAAAAGGGGAAAGTAGAGTAAAATATATTACTCTACCAGGACAAAACAAGCAGTAAATGCAGAGTAGTCTTTTCAGACTGCAGTTCTAGATAGGAACTAAAACAAGATGGAGGAATTCTGAGTTTTGAGTTCAAGTGGCAGGGTCATGGGGGACACACAGAGAAGTGACGTCAGCAATGGAGTGGCTGTCAATCTTCCGTTCTTCAGATGGAGGAGAAGAAAAATCATTAGAACACAGTGCTACCCGTGGTCTGGCGGGTAATTACCAACACCAAAGCTCCTAAGATGTTTTGCATGCACATGCATATGACAACAATAAATTTGTTATTTTGCAAATAAATAAAATAAATTAGTAGTTCTGACAGACTAAAATCCAACTTTTAGTCTATTGAGTAACATGCATGCAAGTACATCTTGTGTTCTGAAAATCTTTTCCAAAAATTGGGCAATGCTAATATTTACATTAGTTTTGTGAAATCCTACATTACATTTGCATTTCACAGTCATTTGTGGAATCTCATAACATATTTGTGAAATGACTGAGTTTTCTCTTATTTATTAACTTTGCCAAATAATGCAATCTGTGATATTATTCAATTACTTTTGTGAATTAATAAAATATATTTACAAAATAACTAGAGCTGGGCAAGTAAACGCATTATCGCGTTAACTCATTAATTAATTAATGCCGACAATTATTTTATCGTGCTTTAACTCAGTTTTTGTTATTATTATTATTATTATTATTATTTTGAAAGGCTCAGTCTCGCTAGCGATCAATAGAGGTCAGTGATCTTCTTGTTACAGCACTTTTAGATACACTTTTGCTAGAAGGAAAGTAGCTAAGAGCAAACAGCTTCTAAAATGGCATGTGGAGAGAATACCAAAGTGGATGCTCAAAGCAAAACTTTTTTCATATTATCACCTGATCTGACTCTGATTTGTCCTTTCTTTAGTCGATATAAATTGGAAGGCTAACTAGATCACAGCCGGAGTTTTGCAGTAGCACACGCATTTGATCGTGTGTGCGGGATGACCAGTGTGTTAGAAGAAAAGAGATCTCAGACTGGCCGCCCTGTATGTCAATCAAGTGGCAAATGCCATAGGGAGGATATATGATAGACTAACGTTTTGAATGCAACGTGATCTACCTGCACTACCTTTGTGATCTATCGGTCGATCGAGACCAACGCATTGGGCACCCCTGAACTAGATACATGTACTTATATGACAGCATGAACTGCTTGTAGATAAGGTTAGTCTTTTATTGGTGTCAACATATTGCAGTAGTTTTATTAAAAATAAGTGTCAGTCATTTTTAAAACCATTCACATGTGAGATGCCCGTGCACTGTGTCATCCCCGGGAGCCCGGGATTCCCGGGAATGACATGTGGGATTCCCGAATTCCCAGGAATGGATAAACCCATCCGGAAATGGATTCCCTAGTTGCTTGGCTAGATCTGAAAATATTAAAATATTCAGTTGAGTTCATTGACTTTATTCTTATTTAATGCTTCTTGTACTTAAAGTCCTTTTAGACCTTTACTTTGTAAAGAGGTGACGTGACAATGCTAAAGGTTTGGGGAGCACCACCCTGGGTGCACCCCGTATATTCGATGGCATCATAAAAACAAAGTGCGGAAACATCTTGTCAGACAGTAATCCTAGACAGAACTGAAACAGAGTAGTATCGTGGTTATACAGGTCTTCGACAGGAATCCAGGAGGGTGGACAACGGAAGGGACATCAACACTGCAGTGGCGGTTAGAATTTTGTTCTACAGAGGGAGGAAGAGAGACAGCATTAACCCAGAGCTCTAACCTCTGGTTCAGCGGGTTATTACTATCACATACTATCACCTTAAGTTGTCCCACATTTACACTTGTGTGACAACTTGAAAGAAACAGTAATACCATCTCAGAATCTGACTCTGATTTGTCGGATTCAGATTGTGATGTAAGTGATCTGGAGATGTAGATTGAAAACGAAAGTGAGGTACCTGCATCAGGCAATCGGTCCCCAGCTGATCGTGGTGCTGAACATGTTTGTGTAGCTGATGCACCTATGACAACATCCGCATGGGAGGACAGACACTTAGGATGACAGGAGGTACAAACCATATTGCGTCTCACTGCAACTGCTACCCCAGTGCACCTGTCTCACAAAGACAGCCAGGCAGCCAGCCCACCATGCAAACAGATGTTTTATGTTGATTTATGTGAGAAACCATTGCTTTGTGCGCTTTTCAAAAAATATTAGCCCTGTGGAAAGCATACCCCCAGACAGAGACAGTCCAACACCAGAATGTCCAAAACACACTTCTTTATTTTTCAGCATACACCAACTCTCTTCCTTTCTCTTTTCTTTTCCTCTTCTTCTTTCTCTTCTTCTTTTTCTTCCTCTCTTGACCTCCTCTCCCCTCCTCACAAGCTTCGTCTCCTTCCTCCCAACTCTGGCTCTCCTACTGGAGGAAGGCGACCCCTTTTATTATGACCCGGATGAGCCCCTGGTGCCCCTGGGATTGCTTCCGGCAGCACTTCCTGCTGTGGCGGAACTGCTGCCATCCAGGATTCCCTAATTGTCCGGGATTTACAAGAAATATTTTAACTGCTACTATGTAAAGGGAATACTGCTGTTAAAAAGCACCTTATTTGTTTAAAGTGTTTGCAAACCAAATACATGCAATACACTACTTATGAGGTCATTATTGAATTTTGCACATAACAATGTGATTGTCTGCGATTAAAAATTTGAATCGCTGCCCAACAAAACAGAAGTCATGCTATTTAGATCCAATAGCACCAGCGGGACCCCGTGCATCGTCCTTTCCACTGTGGCTCGATTTGAGAAAACCACGATCACAAATTTAGGTGTGAAAATGGATCCAACTTTAAAACTTGATAGCCATGTGAACGCAGTGGTAAAATCTTGCTTTTTCCAGCTGAGGCGACTGTCAAAAATCAAGCCTGTCTTGTCTAAGCACAACCTTGAAATAGTGATACATGCTTTTATAACATCTCGTCTAGATTACTGCAGTGCACTTCTGTTTGGAATTAGCCAGGCCTCCATTGCTCGCCTACAGCTGGTACAAAATGCTGCTGCTCGATTTTTAACTGGCACAAGAAAGCATGAGCATGTTACCCCGATTTTGGCTTCCCTTCACTGGCTTCCAATTCGTTTTCGAATTCATTTTAAGATCCTTGTATTTGTTTTTAAATCTTTTAATGGTTGTGCTCCTCTTTATTTGTCGGAATTGCTGCACCCTTATGTACCGTCTCGCTCTCTCAGGTCAGCAGACCACATGCTTTTATGTGTTCCCAAGGCACGATGCAAACTCCGAGGTGAACGAGCCTTTTCAGTTCCAGCCCCAAAACTCTGGAACAATTTGCCGTTGCACGTTAGGCAGGCTCCTTCGCTAGCTGCATTTAAATCATTTTTAAAAACACATTTTTACTCTCTGGCTTTTAACTGAGTATGGGATGTTGGCTAACTGTATATTTTTTATTAAGAATCTCTTCAGTTCTTATGTGTTTATGTGTTTCTGTTTCATTTACCCTTTGGTTTTGTGTGTCTGATATGCTGTGTTTTTATTGTACAGCACTTTGGTCAGCCTTGACGTTGGTTTTAAAGTGCTTTATAAATAAATAAAAATAACACCACATTTGCAAAAGATCACAACATATTTTCAAGATAATGAAACACCTGCACAACAAAATATTTCTGCTAATGAATTAAGTTGTTTTGCAAAATAACATAATCCATTTGCAAGATAATGGCATTTAATTGCAAAGTAACCCTGTATGTGTATATAGCACAGCATTAGATTGCAAGACTCTCTGAGACACTCTTAATCCACTTCATGGACATGGGGGCTGGATCAAGCTGAGCATATGAGGTGATAGATAGATAGAGGTTCATTTGTCCCTCAGTGTTAGTGTGTCAGAGACATGATGTATAGCATTGTTTATAATGGCACTCAGTTTTGTCCTCATTCCCTCCATTACTACTTTTTCAAGTGGGTCAAGAGTGCATCTTATAACTGAAATAATGAAATAATGAAAATAATGAAAAATCTTGAAATAATGTGAACATCCCAGCACACCACAGCATGCTCTCGCCTTCACAAAGTTGTAGAATATGTAAAGGATGTCACTTTTGGTATAATATAAAATGGTAAAGAGGTGCAATAGGTTGCCCCGATCTAGAATTTGGGTTTGAATCTCATTCCTGGCCATTGCTTGTGTCAGTTTTGCACAGTCTCTTCCAGACTGCCTGAGTTTTCCTGTAGTACTCTGGTTTTCCTCCCATAATCACAGGTTAAGTTAACTGGTAATTACAAACTGGCTCGTTGTGTGTGTGAATGTGGGTTAGTAGGTGAATGAGCCTGATGATGGACTGGTGCCTGCCTTATGCGTTGTGCTGCTGGCATATATTTTGCACAGCCATGATCTAGAACTAGACTGAGCAGGATTTAGAATATTACCATATAATGAATTTACAGAAAAACACTGTACATAAAAAGTCAACATAAAAAATATATACATGTCTGAAGAATGTTGTTGAATATATTGGTTTTAATACTCCTAAATATCCACCCATTTAGTCCACCATGAGGTGTCTCTGAGCCCATCTTTGTAGCAGTGGGTGTAGGCAGGTACCAACCCTGGGTATGGCACTAATAGGGCTTACTCAAGCTCACACTTACGTGGGGCAAAGCTACACTTATCAGATGTGGCATTTTCAGCATGGAGCCATGCAGACCTGAGAGAGAGACTGTCAGAAATGGTGGAGCCATCCCGAGAAGCCATGCAGGGGTGTATGTATGTGTGAATGAGAGAGAAAAAGAATTAAATAGCAGTTCTTAAGAGACCCATTCTGCTGTATAAATCCAATGGCACTCACATGAGAAGACTTATACTTGAAACACTGCAGGGTCCAAGGGGCTGTCAAGCCAACACAAAATGAGTCTATTGGTGCCAGGAAATTAGAACATTTTACACATTTAAACAACAAATATTTTTCTAGAGAAGAAATTGCATTGAAGGTATAATAAAAAAACTGGAAAATATGATTATGACAATTAAGTTGACTTTGCTATTAACATTTCAACACTATGTAAATTATTCAGGGAGGTTTACTATTTATTTAAGTATTGCACAACCTCCCCATCTTCTGGAGGGGATGGATGCCCAGGTTGCCCTAAACATGGAGATGCCAATGGTTACCAGTTAACCTAACATGTAAATCTCTATGATGTTAGAGGAAATTACATACAGTCACAGAGCGATAATGCAAACTGTGCATAATCCTATTTCTTCCTAGCTGGAATGCAGCAGGCTAACCAGTACACCATTCTTCAATTTATGAACCAAACTTTAAAAAAAATGAATTGCAGGTATGAATTATTCCAGACAGTGGTTTAGTTTAACAAAGAAACACGTTTGAAAGACATGTGTATTGTGACACCTGGGACCACAGGATGAATAACAACAAGTGTTAACTGAGTGAATGAGTGAGTGAGCGCTGGGCAGTAGAGCTGAAACCCCATTTCACATATTTGTCCTTTTGGCTTACCTAATTATTGAGGGTTTTTTGTTGTTTTTTGTTAAATTTCCATATATGATTTGTTGAATACATTTTAGTCTTTCTTTCTGTCTTTTTTTTTTAGTTCTCCCAGACTCCATCCTGGAACCATCTGCTTTACTGAAGTCCATGCCATACCTGAAGATAAATAAACTTTTGATTCCGGATTCCCAGATGAAAATAACTGGACCTCCTACCTCACCTCCCCCTTCAGATCCCTTTTCCACCTTACAGAGTGCATCAACCACTCGTCTTAAATTACAGGAGACATCTTCAGACTTTCTTAATGTACAGACAAAATTCAGAACACCGGTGGCTTCACATGGCAGGCCAACAACATATAAAACTCAGCCCACACCCACTTTGGAAAATGCAGGGAAAGGGTCAAAACTAACAGCTCAAAAGTCCCTAATCTTACAGGATGAATTTATTGATCCTCCTCACACAATACAAACCAAAGCCACAGATCATCACATCCATTTGACAAAAGAGCCAGTGACTCAAGTCGTCCAAAAATCCTTTTTAACTAGTGCCCCCTTTCACACTGCGTACATAATCCACCCAACCAGCTCAACCATGACTTCAAACTCTCCTAATAGTAATATTCTAGCGACAGTTAGTGCTTCTGCTGACAAGCAAGTCGCATCTTCAACACCATTTCTCTTTGAAGATGTAAAAGCCACACTCAAAGCTCCTTCTAGGAGTCAAGACCCACCTATACATCCTTCTACCTTAAGTAAAGCACAGACCACAGTCATATCACCTGTCAATAGTCACAACATGTTACAAAACTCTGCACCTTTAACAGATGCACGAACCACCCTGATAACTCCTCTCACTACTCAAGTCCTGCCACCAAACCTTCCCATTGTATTGAATATTCAAGATTCAATTGCAGCTCCTTTCTCAACTCAAAATGAGCCTTCAAATACTCCCACCATGTTCAAAGCTTCAGCTACAAGTCCTCTTTTAAACAATGGACAGGTTACACTAAACGCTCCTCTCATGAGTCAAGGCACACTCAAAAACCTTCCCATTGTAATGGACACACAATCCACAATCTCAAATCCTTCCACAAGTGAAGATACTCCCTCCAACACTCTCACCTTAGTTGACGTACAGGCTACATTGGCAACTCCACCTGCAAGTCAAAGAATATCCCTAAATCCAACTACTTTATACAGCGTACAGGCTACATTGAAAGCTTCTCCCGTGAGTCAAGGCACATACCCAAACCTTCCCATTGTAAGACACGTAGAGTCCACAACTGAAGTACCCACTTCAAGTCAAGACATGACCTCAGATCCTCTCACTTTAGATAATGGGCAGTCGACATTTATGACTCCTACCATGAGCCAAGACGCATCTTCAGCCCTTCCAGTTATAATGAATGTACAGTCCACAATCTCAGCAGATCCCATGGATAAAGTCATGACCTCTCATTCTCTTCCTCTAGATGATGTATTCACAACTCCTTCCACAGGTCAAGCTATGCCCCCACATTCTCCCATATCTATATCTGCTATGCAGACCACTCCTACAAGCTCCTTCTCCCTAGAAGAAGGGCTTGAAATTTCTCCAACTGGGCAAAACTCATTTAGAACTCCACTCCACTTACGTTCCACATACACAGTCCCTCCGGTATTGCAGGCCATGCCGCCAAACCCTTTTATTGATTATGAAGACAGCTTTATTCACCCATCTGCACAAAGTAAACTACCTTCCCCCCTACCACTACAGGCAGCACTTAAATCTCCAAATACATGGCACACGTCAACAGGGCTTCCAGCTTTAATCGAAAAGAGTAGAACTTCTGCTACTGTAAAAAGCACTTTAGAAAGTCCAACCTCTACACAAGCTGAAAGCAAAACTCATTTAATTGTACAAAAGACATCAGCGAACCATCAGTCTTCTCATATGGTGTCTCCTAGCACACAGCATACTGCTTTCACTCCAGTCACTATCACACAACCTAATTCACACCCTACTGTCTCTCTAATAATGCATACAAGTGTTCCCACTTTGATAGGGTCAACTGCAAACCCTTCCTCAGCTATTGGAGCAGACTCTACTACCTTAATGTCTTCACCCTCTGTCCTCTCACAAAGATCACCTCTGTCATCCAATAGTGATCATACACCATTAATAGTCCTTACTTCTTCACCAGGTACATCTTCAGTTTTGACAATTTCTACTTTGGACTATATGGGTCTTTTTCTAGCCCAGAAGCAATCTCAAATCTTGAAGCCTTCCTCCTATATCCCCACAAAAACAAGAAGTGAGACATCCCCTACAGAGAGCAGCAAGCCACCACCATTTAATTATAAATTCCCACCAGTCTCGCCAGATTTCCAAAGGTCAGATTTGAAAACTACAGCTTCAATGTCCTCTCCTAATTCTTCTCCTGTAAATAAACAGTCATCAACCAGGTCCAATGTAGCTATCACACACTCCGACACATCATTCTCTAGATCTCTACCTTCCAGGTCCACCTTAAAGCCTGAGCCAGCACCAATAGTGTGCTTACACAATGGAGTTCTACATCCTGAAGGAAACAACTGGCTTGAATCTCAGTGCAAGAACTGCACCTGTCTGGTAAGATGGTTTCCTCCTTTGCATATTGCTAATCTTTGATAATAACAATGGAATCTGTACCAGATTCCTTCCATCACTTTTATAAGCCTATTTAAGAATCATACTGTCATGGGAAATTAAAGCCTATGCTAAGAATATTAGACACAAGTGAGGAACCAGTCCTGAATAGGATACCAGTTCATCTTAGGAAACCATCACAAACTCTCTCTCTCTCTCTCTCTCTCTCACACACACACACACACACACACACACACACACACTTGCATACTGGGTCAATTTAGAGTCTCCAATTTACCTAAAAGCACATCTTTGTGGTGTGGGATGAAAACAGATTACCTGGAGTGATAACCTACTCCACCATGTAAACACAACACAGTGAGTGACCCTAATTTTCAAATATTTTTGTGACCATGAATTTTCTAACTTGTTTATCCAAGTCTATAGGGATCTGATATCTATTCTAGTAGCATTGTACACAAGATGAGAACCAAATTTGCATATAGTGCTGACCCATTACAGGGCACAGCCATGAAAACATTTACAACAGGACACTTAAATAAAACATTTTATTATTATTATTATTAAGACTTGCCAGTGAGCCTAGCATACGTACCCACAGTACCCAGGATGATTATGCCACACCAGTAGTGCCAGTGCTTATAAGCTGAGAGGCAACAGTGATAACTGTTGTGCCACTATGGTGCCCTATTAATTCTTTATTAAGAGTTACAGTAATTCCCTTTAGGGTCTTATTTTCATAATGATAAGCTGTATACCCCATACATTACATTAAAATGTTACTTTGTTTTAAATTGGCATATCTTAAAAATATAGGTAGGTACAAGTGGAGCTATTTGTTAAGATAAGAGAATTTAAGTTTGTGAAGTAATAAGTAGATGTCATCAGTGAAACCCTGTCGGTCAAATATGAACAAGCATACAGTGGGTTTTTCTCTTATAATGTGAATAAATTTATGTGTCAGTTTATCATTTGCCTGATAGATTTTCAGAATATCACACCTTCTATCATTCAACCTTTGTTCACAACAAGTTTTTGCTCTTCATTTTCTCTCTTAATGGTCTCACCTGTGTTATACAGGGTACCCACAAAGCTCTAAAACATGAAAGATGCCTCACAAAGTACATCGCTCCTGCTATTTTCACATGCCCTCCTGTGTTGTCTGCAAGAAGAAGAGAATAAACATTTAATTATGCTTGATTTTTTGGAGGCCCCCCTTTGCTCTTCTTCACTCATGCTTTTCTAAGTTGACTGAAAATTGTTTTGCTAATGTTTTTTGTTTGTCAAATGTAATAGACCTACTGTATGTTTTTTAAAAGAAGTTCCTCATCATTATTAAGTTATGCTGTGAATGGATTCTCAAACATTCTATTTTTCTTTGGGCCAGTAAGGACGACCATTTTGTCAGATCATCAATTTTTCCTTGGCTGCTAAAATACCAAAATGCATTATGACATATACAAGTGATTGCACTGAGAGCTGCCAGCTTGTAAAGCCAACTGGTATCCTCCCATGGTTCACTTACCCGCCCCACCTTTCACGATTCCTACCTGGTGGTCATGACCACTATGTACGATACTTAGTGCTAATGAACCTGTCACATGATAAGTGTACATATTTAGATAGATAGTGCATCCTATAACTAAGCCTGCCCTTTTAATTACCTTGTTGATTTGGTGCTTCTTTCTTGAAGTGATGTTACCAGCCCAGCACACTACAGCATAAAAAAATCACACTGGCCAACACAGAGTTATAGAAGATGTGAAGGATGTCATCTCCCACACCAAAGCAACGCAGTCTCCTAAGTAAAAAGAGCCTGCTCTGCCCTTTCTCATGTAGTTCCTCTTTGTTCTGAGATTATTCCAACCTGTCATTTTTGTGAACTTGTAGGAGTGAACCACTTTGACATCCACTCCCGGAATAATGACCGGACATAGTGGTATGGTGAAAGTCAATAAGCAGTTCCTTGGTTTTGCTGATGTTAAGATGCAGACAGTTCTCAAAACAATGCTCTCCTATCTCCCATCTATTGCTCATTCTGTTGATTGTTGTTCTTTTTCATATTCTCATTATTTTCTGTCACTTTGCCCGTTTTCACTTTTGGTTAATAATTTAATTATTGCTGGCAAAAATTCCTTTGCTCCTTTTTATTGAATACAAACTTGACCTTCAGAAGAAAATCAGATTACCTTCTTAGCTAAGTCTTTGACCGTTCTCATTGTTGAACATTCTATAACTGCTGCTACAACCTCACTCTCAACTTACTATTTGATATATGTTATCAATTAAAGTTGCTCAGTTCTTTATTTATATGAATGATCTGATGCAAATCAGAAGACTTGTGGTGAGTGTGAAAATGAGTTAGTGATTTAAAAAAAAACTCAAGATAATCAAGTGAAAATAATGTTCTAAAGACACCTCATGAAAAGTAGCATTCAATTCACACCAAACAAAGAGAACCAATTAGAGATCATACTGATTTCTTGTCCTATGATGATGACTGGCTTCTAAATCAATTTTGACTTCCAAGAGCTGTCCTCATGTATCTGTGTGCTAAACTCAATCTGGCTTTACAAACGGCAGACTTTGTGTAATTCTGCAATACCCGCTCCTTTGCAAGTTCTGTACATCCTTGAGTTTTTAGCCACAGGAGCTTTTCAATATGAACTGGCTGATCGATCAGGCATTTCTTAGTCATTACTGAGTCGTGCCATGCCAGCTGTGCGGAATGGTATTATCCGCTTGTCAGATATATAAGATTTCCTTACACTGTGGTTAAACAAGGAAACATCAAAGTGCAATTCACAGCAACGTCCTGTTTTCCAAATGTAATTGGAGCAGTCAACTGCACGCATATTTCAATAAAGGTGCATTCAGAGAATGACATAGTAGTGTTGGGAACAAGCTTAAAAATGGTGTTGAGTGTGATGGCTGCCTTCTCAGTAAGTTAAGACATTTAATATTGCCACTTTGGTCAAAATTGTGAGTTATCTGAATGATATAACCATATGACACGATTACTTAGGTGACAGTGGGTACCCACTGAAGACGGGGCTTCTCAATCCTATCGCCAACCCACTGACTTAACAAGAGTGACGTCATAATGACCTCCACTCTCTGGCTTGGACAGTGGTAGAACATACTATAGGGCATTTTAAGAGCCTTTGGCACTGCCTGGATTAGACTGGTTGTGTTCTGCTCTATAGTCGACAGAAAGTGTGTCACATGGGCCAACTGTGCTGCATAAAGTGGCATACAATTGTGGCTTACCTGTACATGAAGAGATGTGGTGTGATGAACCTAACCCACCAAATGACTAATTGACTTGATTTCAATTAGTAGAATGTTAAAATTAGTATTAATTTTTTAACCAATTAATTTCATTTGTAGTCAATATCACATAGTACATTTATATTCCTTAGTTCATCGGCCACATCTCTTATAGCATCCAGTATCACATTATGTGCCTGCAGAACTGCATCCATCAGCACACGGCCAGATGGTCGCTCAGCAGTTTCCAAGGCAGGGGGTGTGTGCAGCCAGCACCTGAAGATGTGCTTGGCACAGCAGCACCATCACCAAATAGAGTCATTTCCCCAGTACAGGGGTCACCTTTTGTAATATAATCTGAAACAGAATGAACAGTAATACTGCATCTGCTGCCTGCTTGTTTGTCTTATTAAAAATGCAAATTATTTACATGAGTATGGATAATGATAACCGAAAAAAAAAAAATCACCTTCATCGTTGGTGATGGAGTTCCTCACACACACTGGTAAAATGACAGTTATAAGTGTCTCACCAATAATTCCTTCAGCTTCACTGCTTAAACGGAATTCTGCTACATCCTCCAGGGGTGTTGACACTCAGACAGTAGGCTGCAACTCGCCTTTTCACATCAACTTTGATATCTGACCACTTCTTCTTTTATTTTGGGTAATGTGCAACTTTCAGAACTTTAACTTTTGAGTTCCTCTACCATGCTGTGCGACTCCACTGTTTATACCACTGCTTAAGCCACCAAATACTACTTTTTTCCCTGCCTCCACCTCACTGAGTAGGACCTCCATTTCACATTCACTGAAATTCTTTTTTTTTCACACATGCTTTTGCCATTGTCTTTTAACAAAACACTGACTGGAAGGGGCTATTTATATAGATTTGCATATTAAAATAGGTAAAAAATTCTGGGAGGAGTCAGGGTGGGGCTGTAGGCGCATGCACTTAAAATTCACATTGATTGGGATTTATAAAGAGAAAGTGCAAAGAAGTTTATACAACTTTATGCATCTGAATTTTCTTGTATGTTCATACTCCATGTTTTGGTCTAAATTCTATGCAAAGCGTTTATCATAGGGTCCCTGGAATCTCTGCCATCTACTGTGTCTTATACAGAGATACTTCTTATGAGAAGTTTAACCAACATCACTGATTTGGGCAGTTGGAAAAAATATTAGGGTTTTCAGGAAAACGTTTACAAGTAAAAGAACCAAGAAGACAGGACTGTCCTGGCATGCTGCAAAAATTCAAGTGAATCTCTGCACTAATAATTCTTCAAGTTTTCCATAGGTTTTTACACATGATAACTTTATTTGTTTAATAGCAATAATTAGTTTTTTTTCCCTCACAGAGACATGTATATTTTATCTTTTTACAGGAAGGCAGTGTATTCTGCTCCCAGGTCACCTGCTCAGTTTCCTGCTCACACCCAGTTTTGGATGAAGAACACTGTTGCCCACTCTGTAGTCGTAAGTGTTGTTCCCACTATTTTTTTTCTGCAGAATGATTATGCGGGGTGGCACAGTGGGTAGCACTGCTGCCTCGCAGTTAGGAGACCTGGGTTCGCTTCCTGGGTCCTCCCTGCATGGAGTTTGTATGTTCTCCCTGTGTCTGCGTGGGTTTGCTCCGGGTGCTCTGGTTTCCTCCCACAGTCCAAAGACATGCAGGTTAGGTGCATTGCCAATCCTAAATTGTGCTTGGTGTGTGTGTGTGCCCTGCGGTGGGCTGGCCTCCTGTCCAGGGTTTGTTTCCTGCCTTGTGCCCTATGTTGGCTGGGTTTGGCTCCAGCAGACCCCCGTGACCCTGTACTTAGGATATAGCGGGTTGGATAATGGATGGATGGATGATTATGCCCTCAGAAATTCATGTATGCTAGCACAAAATTACTCAGTACTGATGCCCTATAAGAATGGTAAGATGATTTAACAGGAAGTTTCATTTACAGCAATTACAAGGCTGAATTCAAAACACTGACTCCTTGACTAAAATAAATTGATTGAGCCAATTAGTCATCAAAGCAGCCATTATAACCTTATTATTCTGCACTGCAACAACAACTGGTCACAACCGAGAGATCAAAAACACTGAGCAAATTGTCAAAGCAAGAGGCATATTATTAGTCAAAAACAATGCAAAGATCTGAAACAAAAAGTCAGCCAAAGATAAGAATTAGCAAAGGTTTGTTTAGGGGTTTGAATTAGCCGACCTTTAAGCCCATTTTGTCAATGGTGAATTTCATATCTTCTGAGGACATGCCCCTGACAACACAGAGCACATTTCGTAGTGGCAGGTAGAAAAATATATACAACTTGCCAGGGAATTGAATAATCATGCCAGAACCCATCCATCCATCCATTTTCCAACCCGTTGAATCTGAACACATGGTCACGGGGTCTGCCGGAGCCAATCCCAGCCAACACAGGGAGCAAGGCAGAAACCAATCCCAGGCAGAGTGCCAACCCACCGCAGGACACACACACCTTTAATAATAATAATAATAATAACAAAAATATACTGCTCAAAAAATTAAAGAAACACTTTTTAATCAGAGTATAGCATCAAGTCAATGAAACTTCTGGGCTATTGATCTGGTCAGTTAAGTAGCAGAGGGGGTTGTTAATCAGTTTCAGCTGCTTTGGTGTTAATGAAATTAACAAAAGGTGCACCAGAGGGGCAACAATGAGACGACCCCCAAAACAGGAATGGCTTAACAAGTGGAGGACACTGACATTTTTCCTTCCTCATCTTTTCTGACTGTTTTCTTACTAGTTTTGCATTTGGCTATAGTCAGTATCACTGCTGGTAGTATGAGGAGATACCTGGACCCTACAGAGTTGGCACAGATAGTCCAACTTCTCCAGATGGCACATCAATACGTGCTATTGCCAGAAGGTTTGCTGTGTGTCCCTACACAGTCTCAAGGACATGGAGGAGATTGGAAGAGACAGGAAGTTACTCTAGGAGAGCTGGACAGGACCGTAGAAGGTCCTTAACCCATCACCAGGACCGGTATCTGCTCCTTTGGGCAAGGAAGAACAGAATGAGCACTGCCAGAGCTCTACAAAATTACCTCCAGCAGGCCACTGGTGTGAATGTCTCTGACCAAACAATCAGAAACAGATTTCATGAAGGTGGTCTGAGGGCCCAATGTCCTCTAGTGGGTCCTGTGCTCACTGCCGTGGAGCTCAACTGGCATTTGCCATAGAATACCAGAATTGGCAAGTCCACCACTGGCACCCTGTGCTTTTAACAGATGAGAGCAGGTTCACCCTGAGCACATGTGACAGATGTGAAAGGGTCTGGAAAAGCCATGAAGAGCGCTATGCTGCCTGTAACATTGTTCATCATGACTGTTCCATGGTGGGTCAGTGATGGTCTGGGGAGAAATATCCATGAAATCCTTGGACCCATTGACAGACCCTATGCTGGTGCAGGGGGTCCTGTGTTCCTCCTGGTGCACGACAATACCCGGCCTCATGTGGCGAGAGTATGCAGGCAGTTCCTGGAGGATGAAGGAATTGATACCATTGACTGGCCCCCACACTCACCTGACCTAAATCCAGTAGAACACCTCTGGGACATTGTGTTTCAGTCATCCTATGCCACCAGGTTGCACCTCAGACTATCCAGGAGCTCAGTGATGCCGTGGTCCAGATCTGGGAGGAGATCCCCCAGGACACCATCTGACGTCTCATTAGGAGCATGTCCCGACCATACAAACTACTGGGGGCCCATACAAACTACTGAGTATGATTTTGAGTTGCCGCAATGAAATTTCGGCAACATGGACTAGCCTGCCTCACAGCCACATCATTTTTTCACTTTGATTTTCGGGGTGTCTTTGAATTCAGCCCTCTGTAGGTTGAAAATTTTCATTTCCATCAAACGATGTGGCATCTTTTCATTCCTAACACATTACCCAGTCCATATCAGTAGAGATACCCAGCAGGATTTTTTTCCCATTGAGATCTGATGTGTTTTCAAAGTGTTCCTTTAATTTCTTTGAGCAGTTTACATAAATATAGTAAAAGTATAGTTTCTCCAAGTACTTGGGGTTTTCACTTGCACATGCTGAGTATGCTAGCTAAATTTATTTTGAACCCTAAATAACAATACCTGTAGACAGATAGATAGATAGATAGATAGATAGATAGATAGATAGATAGATAGATAGATAGATAGATAGATAGATAATTCATCCCAAGGGGAAATTAAACTTTTACAGAAGCTCCGATTAATTAATTAATTAATTAATTAATTAATTAATTAATTAATTAATTAATTAATTAATTAATTAATTGAATATTAATTAATTAATTAAATATTAATGAATTAATGAATGAATTAATTAAATAATTAATTAATTGATTAATTAATTAATTAAAAACAAACA